>CM031696.1:4771154-5053654 GCA_018466805.1 Hippocampus abdominalis
GTCCGCGAGAGGCAGCGAAAGTCAGCCAAACAACAGCGAGTCACATAGAGCAAAATATACAGTACGACATGTATCTGTTTACTGTATTTTGTTATTTAAACACTAACCTAACCTAACTTAGTATATAGCCTTAAGTCATGTTAATTACTACAAACATTTACTTCTACATTCATGTATACCATTAAATTTGGCCCTATAAATATTATATATACACTCATACACATGTACACGTGACTGTACAGGCGAGGTGGGGGGTACCTACTTCGCGGATTTTCCTCTTTCGCAGGAGGTCTCGGTCCCCATTAACCGCGATAAGTGAGGGATCACTGTACATAAGCCTGTATCTGTATCAGAATTCCTTATACTGAAAAATTCACCTTATTTATTGAATGACCCCCATGCTACCGGTACATACAAATCTGACAACAGATGAACAGAAACAGTTAGCGGTATTTATACTGTGTGTAGCGCCTGGGCCAATAATGAACCGGAAATATTTCAGGAAGAATTGAGATAAGCAACAACGCGAATAATGTTTCATGACATCTGAACAGCGGTCTCATAAAGAGCATTATATCGGTTTGGCCACCATCCGGTGGTACTGCTCACCAACAATCTGCAGCGTCACTTTGGCTTTGTCTTCCACATTTTCAATCTGCACGTGGAGATCATACTGCCCCGAGTGCTTCCTTTCTGACTTGCGGATGAATAGGATCGTGTCGGTGTTGCTGTTTCTTACGCTGACGAGCGCAGAGTTTAGCGGCTGCCCATCTTTACTCCAGGTAACCTTGGGCCTGGGTTTACCCTGCGTAATAACAAAACACAAACAATCACAGAGGACTTGAACAACTGTCTAATAATGTTCTTTATGTAGTGGATCAGTGTCCGAGTCGATTAAACTTAGCCGAAAGTAATGTTTGAATCAAGCCTACTGCACCTGGAATGGAATCACAAGGTTGACAGTGTCACCAACTTTCTTGATCAGAGTCTGACGAAGATTTCGGGGAAGACAAATTTTAGGCCGTTCTACGCAGAAGAAAAACCAACACGAATCACAAATCGTGAATAGAACACGGCCAGAATATTTTCCTTTCCCATGATTTCACATCTGAGCGTTGATCCAAGGAAGTCTTCACTCACGCATGATCTCTCTGATAGTAACGGGCTGAGCCAGGCAGGCCGGGGCGCTTGGGCCAGCCATGTTGAACGCCCGCACACGAAACTGCAACTTTTCTCCCGTAGTGAGCTCTCTGATTGTCAGGGAGGTTCTCTCGGTCAGACCCTGAATGGCTGGTATCCACTCATCCGCTGTGCTCAGAAAACACACAAATGAAAATATGACACGACCCACCCAAAATAAAAATGAAAGCCAGAAGTTTTGGTTCACAAATCCCTCTTCAAGAAGAGCTGTTTAGGTGTTATAGCATCATACTTTTATTAACTTGTAACTCATGCTGTCAAGAGATGAAAATCTTTTAACCAATTCATCACACAGATTTCCGTAATTAATTGCAATTAATCACATTTTTCTACTTCTGCTATTTTTTTACAGTTTGTTACAGATATAGGACGGCCCGGTGGTCCAGTGATTAGCGGCATCACAGTGCAGAGGTACCGGGTTCAATTCCAGCTCCGGCCTCCTTGGGGGAGTTTGCATGTTCCCCCCGGGCCTGCGTGGGTTTTCTCCGGGAACTCCGGTTTCCTCCCACTTTCCAAAAACATGTATGACAGGCTGATTGAACGCTCTAAATTGCCCCTATGTGTGAGTGTCAGCATGGATGGTTGTTCGTCTCTGTGTGCCCTGCGATTGGCTGGGATAGGCTTCAGCACCGACCCTTGTGAGGATAAACCGGATCGGAAAATGAATGAATGAACGTTACAGATATCTACTGGAGTAAAATCTTGGGATTAATGTTAAATCAGCAAACAGAAATTAGTTTTTTCGGTTCAAAGACTGTCCTAATAGCTTGAATATATCCTTAAATACAATGATTCTCCAATAAAATACAACTGTTGAGCAAAACGATCAAAAGTGATTCAGATTTACAGGTATCTTTAGTCTTCTAATTTCAATGTAAATTCAATGTAGCAAGCATTAAAGACAAAAAAATAACAATCTAGCTAACCCCTTAAACCGAGGGCAACTTTGCCGAAAACGCCCGTGGAAAGGTGCACCCAAAGTCAATTTTTAGCTATTCTTGAACCATTTGGAGTATCAGCATAGTTTGGGTCTTTTTTTCAAATATTCAAAATGTCATATTATGAATATTTCTCCCATACAGTAAGAATTTGTGTAAGTGCTCCTGTCACTGAAAAATGGATGTTTGAAAACAGAAGAAAAAGGCGAATCTCATGTTTGTCTAATTTCTTTTCACAATATCTGCCTCGAAAATGGATTTAGAATGTTGATTAGGACTTGAAAACACTTCATGATCAAAGCTTGATGTCACCCCAAGTTCCGGTTCAAATTTGAGAATTGTAACATGTCGGGTACCGTTCAAATCTCCAGAAACTCAGCTTTTAACAGATGTCTAACATGTTCACACATATACCTATCTGACGACGTAAATCAGCGATTTGTTTTGACAGATGATGGAGGGCCCCTCGGTGGGCCCTCCTAACTTTAACGGGCTAGATACCAATGTGCGACTCCAAAGATCTGAACTGGATTCAACCCAGCTAATATACGTGTGCGTGCCACAGGTAAGGAGAGCTAAGCAAGAAAGAGGTCACAGCGATAAAACGACCTCGCGCGAGCCCACTGTCTAATTACATGTGCCCAAGAGGGTAATCTAACAAAACTAATATGCTATTTGAATTTGGTTTTGCAAAGTGCGCATAAGACTTGAGATTTCTCTAACAAGCATCAAGCAAGTGAAACTAAAAAATAAAACGAACTCTAGTCTGTGTTTGTTCATCTTCGCGCCAGCGACGCCCCTAAATTGGTCTGCACTAGTGAACAGAGGTTAAAGGTCGCCACAGGAAGTCAATTAAACGTAATTGAGTCAATAAAAAAAATGCTAATAAATAAAATCTTGAATTAGACTTAATTTTTTAAGTTAACGCTTTAACTTTGACAGCCCTACTTCTAACTAGGGACGTAACGATAATGTATCATGATATCACATTATTAAAATGTTCCCGATATTGTCATGTTACAATATTAAAAGCAGCTTCAGCTGAACACAGCAATGGAGACTTTATCGACCGTGATCGTGCGAAGCGAATACAAACAGATGACCAAAAAAAAGACTGTCCAAAGCTTTTTCTTTGTCAATGCTGTTATTATGTACAAAAACACATTACTGTGGGGTTTTTTTTGTTTGTTTTTACAATATGTAATAAAAATCTCCTCACAATATGTTGATATTGTGAGGTTTACATTATGTTAATTTCGGTGATGTCAGGAAATCATGACATCCCTACTTTTAAAAACAACTGCGTTCTCTCCATGGCTCTGACTTGGGCTGCTTTGACCAGATTTTTGTATTGTGTGTTAACAGTAGTGGATAAGAGTTCATATTTTGGTCCATTAAAAAAAAAAAAAGGTCCCAATTTGTCTCCAGCACTTACAGCCCTCCTTGCAGTACTCAACCCCGTAGCCCTCCAGGTCAGCTGAGCCGATCCGTTCAGGCGCTCTCCACTTGAGTGTGATGGAAGTGTCACTGATGTCGTCCACGCACAGTCCGATGGGCTCACTTGTTGGCGCTGAAAGAGACGCATAGGGCAGCTTGAAGGGCTCGATTGCCAGTTAAAACATTACAGTGATCATATTAGAGCAAATACATGAACGGAGGGCACAAGTAGGTGACTGCAAGCGAGACGTTTGGAAATAATCCATGACCTCCTAACAGCTTCTCTCATCTCTCTCATTTGCTATCCTGTATACCAAAGAAGCATAAAGAGGTCCAGTCAACAGTACCAATGTTAAAATCACAACAGGGACATAATTGGACAAATTAATGACGGGAAGAATCAAGAAAGGAAAGCAATTTCATTGACAACTTCGAGTTCTTCACCCATCTGAGCACAGCGAGCAAGCGAAAGCATTCGGTTCTTGGTCGCCTCTCTCAGCGAGGCTCTTCTCACATAATTGCTCATGTTTGCTCTGTGCAGAATTATGTGAAGCAGAACCAGGACATTTCTCTGAACTTGTTGGACAGTTCCTTGAACCACATCTTGCTTTTTTGTTTTTTTTTGTTTTGCTATGGTTGTCCAAGAATGCCGTCTTTGAATTATTTTATTTAGATGTACAGTCAAACCTTGGTTTTCGAACGTCTCGGTTCTCGACCAATTTGGTTTTCGACCAAAAATTTCCAGTTTTTTATGCCTCGGATGACGAACAAATTTCGGTTCTCGAACAAACTGAGCGCACTTGAATGCACCATTTGACTCCTCTCGCCTTCCTTACACGAGGAAGTGACGCTTCCTCGTGTTGCTTTCCATTGTGAGCAGACGTGTTCGGTCAACATTTTGATTTTAAAAAGAGCGTGGTTTCGCTTTTCGAACAATTTCGGTTTTCGAACAGCCTTCTGGAACGGATTATGACTGTACTGTCAAATGTGAATATTTAATTGACTTGAAGATATTGGCCAGACACACTGTTGCTCATAAAATGTCTCATTACAACATCATAAAAATCATACAAAACACACACACACACACACACACACATAAATATACATACTGTACATATATATGTAGACATACAGTCATATACTGTGGCTATATTATTTTTTTTATTTTTTTCAAAAGATACTCTTAGTGACAACCTCCCGTATAAAACTACACACTTTGTTTCTGCTTGAATAAAAACAGGGTGGCCCGGTAGTCCAGTGGTTAGCACGTCGGCTTCACAGTGCTGAGGTACCGGGTTCAAATCCAGCTCCGGCCTCCCTGTGTGGAGTTTGCATGTTCTCCCCGGGCCTGCGTGGGTTTTCTCCGGGTGTTCCGGTTTCCTCCCACGTTCCAAAACATGCATGGCAGGCTGATTGTGCACTCTAAATTGTCCCTAGGTATGAGTGTGAGCGTGGATGGTTGTTCGTCTGTGTGCCCTGCGATTGGCTGGCAACCAATTCAGGGTGTCCCCCGCCTACTGCCCGAAGACAGCCGGGATAGGCTCCGGCACCCCCCGCGACCCTAGTGAGGATAAAGCGGTTCGGAAAATGGATGGATGGATGGATGAATAAAAACAAAACAAAAAAAACAACATGAATTTGAAAAGAAACGCCCATGGATGAACTTCTCTCTCTGCCATCAGCTTTTTTTGGTTGTTTGTTTTTGTCTTTTCTCCTTCACCTCGAGTGGACAGACAGTTCAGCATGTACATTTTGTTGATCACACATGGACAGCATTTCTAACCGGAAGGTGTTAAATCACAGTCATAGTCTGGCCACCGCTAAGACCAAGACTTTCTGTGACAGTAGCTGAGCGGCAAGCTGGGCCAGAAATGCCGGGAATGTCCTTCAGTCGTCAAAGGTTAGAAAGTCACAGGAACAGGAAATGTTCACAGTTTAATAAAGTGAGGGCAAACCATGCTAAGCACTCGGAAAATGTCTACCTCTGAGCAAAGGAATTCATGTTTGCCCCCTTGGTTACACCAGCAGGAGGCCAGAATGCGGAGAAGGAACCTTTCTGGTCTCTTGCTGTGTGTCAGTCCTCCCCCCTGTCCGCCTTATTTAACCAAAGCATTCATCTTCTCTTCTTATCGTATTGTCTGCTCTGCAATCATTGCGCCACCACAAATACTGTATCAGCAATTTGGTAAAATCCAGACCTCAACAACTTTTGATGGGATTCCATGAGCTCAAATGAAACTTAACTCATTCAGTACCAGCCAATTCTGGACCAAGTCTGAAAAGACGTTTGAAAACGTCTTTGGGAGTGAATGAGTTAAGAGGATATCAATGGAAAAGAATAGTGTCACACTGCTGAACTGACAGTTCCGCTACTCTTCATCACAAGTGAAATTAAGGACATGCGTGTTTTGTATTCACAGCATCTGATATGTTGGGTTTTTTCCCTCACAGTCGATCGAATAATTTTGACAGCGTCAAACAGACGGTGGTATCAATTATTTACATAGACACACCCTGCAAAATAAAACGTGCATTTTTGACTCACCGACAGGCACAAACGGTTGTGAGGCGGGACTGTGACGAGACATGCCGATGCCGTTGACTGCATAGACCCGCATTTCATATTCCACCCCTTCAATCATCCTTTTTGCCTCGTAGGTTGTTTCAGTATAAGGGTCAAAGTTCAATCTCATCCACCTGTAACTCTTCTTTTTCTTTCGCTCCAACACATAGCCTGAGTATTCCCCCCCAAAAATAAGCATTTTGTTTTGGTTAAACCAGGGCTTGTCATTTTTAGCAGATAAAAAGAACATTTCACATTCTGCTTTCTTTACCAGTAATTGGCTGTCCTCCATCAAAGAGAGGGGGATCCCACTGGACTACACAGGAGTCTTCTCCCACGCTGAGAATTCTGGGAGCTTGGGGAGGATCTGGAACATCTGATGGGGAGGAAAATCTTTTTCTTTTTTTTTTACATCTTTAATACAAATGTAATTTGCCAAAAGTCCAATCATCACTTGATTGTGTTTGGATAGTTTGGGCGATCTTACTCTTTGATGTTTGTTCTTACCAACAACTTTCACGTTGATGTCGGCAGTATCCTCCCCAGCAGGATTACGAACCACAACTGAATAGATTCCTTCATCCTGCCTCTCGGCCCCTTCAAGAGTGAAAATACAATGGCCTTTGGTGGTTTCCACCTGGACTCTGCCATCTCCCTCGGTGATGACCTGCATTATGAAAACAAGAGCTGTGTCTATATTCAAGCTTATCAGCCGTCCGTTGGATCGAAAATGATACTGTTTGATCATGCTTTGTTTTGATGTTGGTGTGGTTTTGATTGATTAGCTTTTTTGATTAACTTTTCTTTTGATGGCGGCGCGGAAACCCGCAGCGGCTCCTCTTGTTTTATGTTGAGGGGGAAGAAATTTCATCTGTGCTGTATGTTACACACACGTACAGCACATATGACAATAAAGTGTATTCAATTCAATTCAATTCAATTTATCATTTTTTTTCTTTATATGGAAGTTGGCAAACAAAAATTTGGTGCATTACCTTAAGCAGCATACATGCAGTTGCATATGTGTTTAGATCTTATCATTTATATTGCATTCTGTACTGTGGACAGTTCATTTTTAAATGTATTTTCTACTTTCTTCCTTCCAAATTTCTCCACTGTGAGACAAATAAAGGTTTTATTTGATCTGTCTTATCTTATTACCACCCCTGGAGTGTGGAGCAGTAGAAAACCCGCAAATAAAACGTAAAACTTATTTTACCAGTCGTGTACAGGAATGTGTCGACTCAATCGAGGTTTTAAATTCACCAAAGTATTTTATCTTCAGCTTCAAATTCCAGCTTGAAATTTATCGTATATTTTGTGCGTATATACGGCCGTTGCGGCTCTGTGCAGTCAGGTCATTACATGTGCAACAAAGTCAGCTTGATAGCATACAAAGGGGTGAGGGCATTGACTCTGCGGTGCTAAACCTAACACTCTGGCTGAGTACCTTACACACAGGTGGCATCCAGCCGCTGACAATCAGGAGCAAATTCACGGGTCGACTTCTGTCCGCCACCCCGGATTAGTTATTAGACACGGGGACAGCTAACCCGGAAAAAGCCATGAAGAACATGGCCATTGTCAAAAGGGGCTGATATCACAGACAGGCTTCCGCCTTTGCATGCGGGTGTTGATTATTTATTCTGCGCTGCAGCACTGGCCTCGTCTAACACAGTATTAATTCTGGAAAATGGCGAGAATCATTCAGATTCATTAGAAACCGACCGAGAAAATGTTGCATTGAATTGGTGGAGATGGCCCAGCCAAGAAGGCTTTCAAAACCGCCAAGTCAAGGCTCAGCTCTTTGCAGGCAAGTCTGACTGTGTGCATTAGCTGTCATGGTGTCTCGACAAATAGGTTTAGCGAGCTATTATAAGCTCACTTGAATACGACCAGTGTAAATGCATTTAGGTGCAATTTTTCTGGACAGACCATAGATATTTTTTTCTTCTGACTACCCCAGGTACACTTGAACAACGAATCAATGTTACAGCTTAGGCTACAGAGGCTCTTATTATTGACCGACATTCTGTTTTTAACACTGTCCCAAAACTTTGAACAGTGGCCGACTCGCAGTGTGCATTTATAGTGGAACAAATGATGATCCATCCATCCATTTTCTGAACCGCTTGATCCTCATTAGGGTCGCGGGGGGAGCGAGCCTATCCCAGCCGTCTTCGGGCAGTAGGCGGGGGACACCCTGAATTGGTTGCCAGCCAATCGCAGGGCCAAATGATGATCAACATATGCATTTACCTTCCCTCCTTTGGTCCAAATAACAGTGGGAGCAGGATCGCCAGTGATCGGGACATCCAGGCGTAGTTTATTGCCAGCAACCACCACAATGGTTGACTCAGCTGTGTGGCCCTTACAGTCCAGGTGGATCTTAGGAGGGTCTTATGAAGCAAAATTAATGAACATACACACACACACACACACACACACACACACGCACACACACACACACACACACACACACACACACACACACACACACACAGAGGGGTTGGGAGAGTGGGGGAAGTAGATCCTCATTCAAAGCTCAATTTATTAAGCTAATTTGAAATGCGATTAAAAGAGTGTGAAAACAAATTGTGTGAATGCCACACTCGCTGGGAAATGTGAAATTAGTTTTCAAGAACCATTTTCAGGGGTTTGTGTCCCCAGATAATCTCTAATGGGGCTCCAAAACAAGACTATAATTTCACTTTTACAATGAAAATCCATTTCAAACTTGGGAACAAGTATCCCTTGTAAATAGCACAGCCACCTTATGCTGTGTTTTCTATGCGAATTTATTATATTTATTCTACAAATATATTGCTAATGCTATATTTTATATTGCACTTATATTGAACTGTGTACAGTTCTTTTCTGAAACATTTATTTTGTGCAATGAAACACTTTGTTTTTTTCTTTCCCCCATAATGTTACTGCTGTAGACTGCAAATGTCGCCAGTGTGGGACAAATGAAGGTTATCTTATACTTATCTTGTACTTCATTCAATAATTCAACAAAGTTAATCAATGGTCTTTGCACTGATGTGCACTTCATTATCTGAGAAGTGTTTCTTATCATTTTGTTAGATGACATATTCGATTAGGACATCCGTTCAAGAAAAAGTATCTCATTAACTTGTGAATGTATTCGTAACTTTTGAGTGGTTGCTGTGTATAGGCTAATAGAAATACCTTGACGTGGTACAAAGTCAATCTTCACCTCTGGAAAAAGGACAACAGACATTTTTTGATTTAAGGAGAGTTCCAAGGACGATTTGGAGAGTTGATCAAGTAGAAGCTTCAAGTAAGTGGAAGGGCTCAGTCGTACCCAAGAAATTGAGTTTTGCAGAGAGGTTGAAAGCATAGCCATCGGGTTCAAAGGTGTAGTCTGCCTCGTCGTCAGGTTTCACATTGTCAATGGTCAGTTTGTGGATCCTGCCAAGAGTCCAAGTTTGAGCCTTCCTGGCAATACATTTGGCAAACGACACACGAACCTAAGTAACCTCACCTGCCAATATGTGTGATGTTTATTCTGGCGTCCGGCTTGACTTCCACTCCATTCTTGTACCAAGTTCCCCTCACGTTCTCATCCGACACCTCACACTTGAACGCGGCTTGATCTTTCGCCTTCACTGTGAGGTCAGCGATGCTCTGGTAGACCTCCAGCTCTTTCTCTGCACAATCAAAACAAACCACTCTGTTTACATAATAGAGGGCCTGAGAACCTTCGTACAGGTACAGTACAGTAATAGGCGATGCAAAAAAATTCATCACTGAATTGACTTCACACTTTCCATCAGACATTTATGAACAATGATGCCTAATGTTTGTTTCCTGGTAGGCTGCTGTATGAACATCTGTCTGGCCCTGAATCTGATGCACAACTTGCCACCTCATCTTGCCTAGTTTCTCCTTCCCTAATGTTACACATTATGGCAGCAGCAAAACAAAGTCGTCGTTGTCTGCCAATTTCAACCAACCACTCCCAACACTTTGGCTCACAGACGCTTGATATTTTTTTTCATTGTGTTCATCAAAAACCCGTTTACTAAACTAAAATCAAATGAAATATTACGATGAATAATAAAAATAATTAAAAGACCTGCTCTAAAATCTAATGAAAAATAATTCAATTTGAACAACATAAGTCAAAATGAAACAATAACTAACTGTAACGAAAAATCCTAAGCCATTATAATGCGGTATTTAATGAGCAAAGACTAAGAATTTAGATGAACTAAACGATCTAAAAGTACACCAAAAAATAAAAACAAACAAAACAAAATCACTGGGTTGTACGATTTCACCCTAAGGAGTGCATTGTCATTTGAAGAGCTCTTTTCCAAAATGCCAAAAATCAATTTCATCCAATCTATTTATTTTTCTTGATCTCTAAATGTTAAAAAAAAATACAATAATAGATCAAATTGAAGCGCAATAACTTTTTTCTGTGTGAGTGTATGTGTGCATGTGATTTTTTTTTTTTTTTTTAAAGGGTTTGCAGTGTTGAGGAAAGAGCTCACAAACTAAAAGTTCTTGCGTCAACATCGCTGAGTTATTGGTTGAAAGAGCAACGTTTGAGAATAGCGTCAAGATGTTATTGTTTTGACAAGACTTCATGATAAAAGTCATCCTTCTGTGAACGGCATCCAAGGTGCCACCAAACAAAACAACGGCTGTCCTACGGGCGTCACGTGGCACATTATTGTACAAAATAACCGAATACGCAACATGCAATTTAGACTCACCCTGCACCATGAGCTCAGCCACAGACTCGCCACCATTGGTTTTGACCTTATAATGGCCGCAATCTTCTTTTGCCGCCTCATTAATGATCAGAATATGCTTGCAGCCATCTTTCTTAAAGCGATACTTGAAGGATTCGTCTCTTGTGAGTTCCACGCCGTCCTTCTCCCTGTTGGATAACACCTCCATCAGCATTAGAAGAGTGAAGTGAATCAAAAAAATTGACATCATCTAGCTACAGGGATGCCCATTACGTCGATCGCGATTGACCAGTAGATCGCGGACTGGTCCCAAGTCGATCGCGAGGGGTGTAGAGGAGAAAAAAAAAACCAACCATTTGTGTGTCTTTGTGCATGTAATCTTCCTATCAGTCTCATTTTCACAAAAAGTATTACAAAAATAAAATAAATAAAATTGCAGCTTGTGATCAGAGCTGTTACGCTATATCTTTTATCGTTATTATTATTCTCATTAAGAGTTTGTTTCGTGTACAATTCACAGAGGGCACCGGCAAAGAATGGCAATTTGGAGGGCCGAGGGAAGCACTTTAAAACGATAAGTGTGAGCTACTATAGTTAACAGGCTGCAAAAGTGCGTCGCATGCCTCCGTGTCAGGCTGTTGTTCATCATAGCGTGCGTGTGTACGTGCGTGCGAGTGCGCGGTAACGGGTCGATCGCGGGAGGTTGGTTGATTGAAAAGTCAATCTTCTGTCCAAAAAGTTCTGGCACCCCTGATCTATTGTACCCACTGCCCAAAATATTAGGTTCACGTGCACAAACTCATGAGGTGCCGTAAAAATAAATAAATGTGTTCGGTTTTGATTGACACTTATTTATCACTTTCCATTTGCTAGTTGACACAATGTCATGTTGTCATTCCTTTATCGGTGGATGCATTTGAAATACAATTAAGTCATATAAAGATGAATATGAATGGAAGCATGTGAAATTTGGTGTTGGCCTTGGAGGTCCGCCCTCCGTAATGTGATTCTCATATTAAAAATGGGTTACGTTATTCTACAGTAGTTTGCTGCTGTTGAGAACTCTGACGACTCATACGGTGACCTGTTACAAATGTTTGGATCCCGCCCCCCACCTATTCAATTGTATTGAATATGCATTGAACCCAAGAGTGAAGCTGAATCATCACAAAAGGCAGAACCAATTTTCGGCTGAAAAGAAAAAGAAGAAGAAGATCGCACCATTTCACATTTGCACCTTCCTCGGAGACCTCACACTCTAACTCCACACGTTCCCCCTTCATGACCATTTGATCCTCCAGGTTCTTCACAATCACAACGGGAGGCTCTGGAGCAGACAGATTAGAATGAGCAGAACCCAACATTTTAAACATGTTTGCGTGACCGTGAACGCAACCAGACCTTTAACAAAAAGCTCCGTGGTGCATTTCTCCTCTCCCACTACGCAGCAGTAGGCTGCATCGTCGGCCAGTGAGCAGTGGTTGATGGTGAGGTAGCGCATGTTTCCCACACTCTCAAAAATGTACCTGAACAAGTAGTAATGGATACAATGATTCCTTATCCAGTCATGTTCCCTACATTGTACATAGACTGCACTCTGTGACACTTACTTGCTGGCGATGCAGGAGAATGACGGGCATGGAGGGAAATTCGCACGATAGAGTGAATCATTTGTCATGTTTCAAAACTCAAGGCAAAAATGCATGGATTGAAAGATGATGAATTCACACCTTCCTGTTGGTTGTATTTCTTGCCCATTCTTCATCCATTTGACATCAACATCTGGATTGGCGACCTCAACGGCAAACTTTATTTTATGTCCCTTTGTCACTTGGTAGGCGGGATCGAGTTTCTTGAGGAAGGCTGCATACAGACATGTCGCGTTGCATGACGTTCGAATCAGTCGTCGGACGGTGAAATGTTGACTTTGCACCAACCTGCACTTTTCTTCTCCTCTTTCTTCATCTTCTTCAGTCTTTTGAGCATGCCCCTCAAATCGGTGATGCCATGGTGAAAAGCAATTCTCTCATATTCTGAGGCAGGAGCATGGCTGAGAATATCCCAAACGTCCACATCAGGCTCTGCGCTCATCTGCACAGCTCTGAAATATAGGAAGGAGATTTCAATACACATTGGACACGAACACATCATTTTTTAAATGTATTTATTAACAAGATAGACTTTTTGTTGGGAAAATGTTCAGGCCTGTGTAAATAAAGGGCATTTTTTGAAGACTAACACAGTGGTCAACAGCAAATTTATCCCAAAATATTTTTTATGCTGATTTATTTTTTTTCCGACGATATCAGTTTTTGGACGTAATTCATTTGGTTGCAAGCATTTGCTCATAAGGGTAGCAGATAAACTGTGGTCTAACGCAGCTGACTTACACTCTGGCCTGCCTGCCAGTTAATTGCAGGGCACAAACAACAGTTGACGCTCATTTTTACACGCAAGGCCAATTTTGCGCCTTCCGTTAACTCACCATCCATGTTCCTGAAATGTGGGAGGAAGCTGGCATAGCCGGAGATTGGTGTCCATGCAAGCAAGGGGAGGACATACAAATTCCAAAAGAGCATGCACGAGTTGAGGTTCATAGTCAGAGCCTCCCGACTGGTAGCTAGGCAGACGTGCGAAGCGTTCCTCCAATGCGCTGCCCTACCACAAATATCTCCTCTATATAGCTATTTTGCGCCATTATAAAAAGATTGTAGTGACTTTTAGCATCCTCTAAAACAGTGGTGTCAAACATACGGCCCGCGGGCCAGAACCGGCCCCCAAGGAGGTTCGATCCGGCCTGCGGGATAATTTGAAAGTGAAAAAAAAATGCATTAAAGACACAGAATGAATATTTTAAATAAAATGCAATTCATGGATTATCCGCTAGGGGGCACACTGTTTTGATTACAGTTAAAGACAACATTGTTTTGATCGGGGAAGAAAACAGCAGTCTCAGTCTGTCACCGAGATAGACCCAACGGAGCAAATGATATGAAAGCGCCAATCAATGCTTCTTGGGGCCAAAAACAATGATAAGAGATGACATTTTGGTGATTCATAGCACTGTATTGTATAATGTTAATGGTTCGGCCCACTTGACATCTACCGAGTCTGTATGTGGCCCACAATGTGAAATGAGTTTGACACCCCTGCTTTAAAAGGTAAAATTCTGGTCAACTATATTAATGTAAACGCGTTGGATATGTCTGTTTCGAGCACAGGTGTCAAAGTCAAGGCCCAAGGGCCAGATACGGCCCGCCACATCAGTTTATGTGGCCCGCAAAAGCAGATCATGATCACTCCTAAAACCTGTACCGAAATGTTAAATTATCACATGGAGTAAATAAAGCTGACATTTTGTTAGCCTCGTTCCACTTTTCTCAACAGCATAATTGAGCACCAACAAACAAATGGTTGACTTGAGTGATTTCAAAACTAGTAATTCATCCATTTGTTGTGTACACGTAATAATACATTTATTCGGTTTCACTTTTGTAACGGCCCTGCGAGGGAAGACGTAACTCCAAAGTGGCCCGCGACAAAAAATGAGTTTGCCACCCCTGGTTTAGGGAAAGGGTGGCCATAGACATTTCTGTCATATGTATGAAATGATTACAAAAAAAAAATAAAAATTTAAAAGGCATTTTCAGATTAGATACATCCAGTCACTCAGTAATAATTCTCTGTCAGGGTAAAAATAATTTGGGAATTTGTTGTATGTCCTGCCTTAATGGACAAATAAAATGCATGCAAACACAAGCCTTTCACCAATACACGAGACATTGTGGCAGCAATTCCTTACCGATTGGAGAATTTTAAGAAACTGCTGCTCATTCAGAGGTAGAACCCAAGCAGCAAAACAAACCAGACAGGTTAAAACACAGCATGTCAAAAGCAATTCAAACAGCATTTTACAATGATGATCTGAAAATGTAGCAATCAAATGGAGTAAAAATAAATAAATAAAAAATCAATTGAGCATTTCATTTTGTTCAGATATTAAATGAAATCCTTCAGTAAAATCAATGGTGATGCCTGGTAGTTTTAGATTCAAATTTCAGATTGACTTATTCAGATTGTTATACATGCTTTGTTCTGGTGACTGAGAATCGGCCAAGGGGAAGAAACTGTTACAGTGAGAGGAAATCTTGGGTCATTGAGAGCATTTGCAATTGTACATGTGTTGTGTGTGTATTAATGCAACTTAGATGCCGTTAACAGTGAAGATGAAGAGGTGAGCAATGTCATGCAACAATTCACCCTTTGTTATTCAGTGAGCTCATGTATTACATGTGTTGCGTAAGCAAATTATTTCAGGCAGTGTGATTTTGTTACGGTGACGATGTTGCTTACTCTCTTTGGACGTGAAATGAGAGAAGAGAATATAGCATTGTTGAATGCAAGTAAATGTGATGGGCTAATTGTCTTCATCAATCATTTCAATGCTGACCTCTTCTTCAACAGTGTGCTGAAGTCCAGTTCTCCCGAGTCTTCTTTTCCTTCGTTGCTACTGCACAAATATCAGTCAGAGCAACACTTTTCATTCATACTGTACATGAAAGATACAGAAACTCCAGGATGCATCACCCTGCACATATACAATCGTAGACTCTTATTGAAAACGCCTATTTAATTATAAACTGGTCTTTTTTAATTTTCAATTTTCATTTCATTCTAGAAAATATTGAATTCTAGAAAATATTCAATCAACACATGAACAGTTTTTCACACTGTGGGCCCTATTTTCATAGACAGGTATAAAAAAGGCGCATTTTTATTTTGGTGCTGGGGCAAGTCTAATTTACTGTGTTTAGAACCGGGTTGCGCCTTTCTGGGCATTCTGTCAGACGCAGTTGCCGTGCCCCTGGCGCACCTGCCAATTTGGTGATAAAAAGTAGACTAGATTTTAAATGTGTTAAAAGCTAGTCTAAGTGGTGTAACGCGATTTTGGTGGATTTGATCGAAGCACAGGTAACAGATTCTGTACTCTCTGTGTGGTGGATATCATCATATTTCATACGTAAATATGATAATAGTGTGGGATAATCCCTCTGAATCATTGTAGAAAACAATTCACTGAAGGAATTATTATCATTATAATAATAATAATACATTTTATTTCTAAGTGCCTTTTAAGACACCCAAGGACAATCAGGAACAAAAACAATAAAACACAATACGGGTTGAGCAGCGGCAGCCAAACACGCCAGTGTTCACTCAACCCGGAAGTCAGAAAGAAACCACAAGGGAGGGAGAGGGGGAGAAAAAAAAAAGATCATCTTAAAAATATTGTCATTGTACGCTCCTGACCTCGACGCACAATTATGGGTGGTGTTGGAGAAAGGGAGTGTCCATCACACTGGGACGTGCAATTGTAGGTGCAAGGCAGTCTCCAGTTGTCTACGTCACACTCGTGGCCGACGACATTACCAGCAAGGAAAGATCTTGCAGTTTGTGAAATAACGACAGAATCAAGTTTGGCACGATGTCAAAGTATTAGGCCACAATTAAATTTTAATAACCTTTTCTTCACAGCAGACCATTGAACATATTCAAAACTAAAAGGAATATGGCATGTAATTTTTCTCGAGGATTTTCATAGAACGCAGATTCTGTTTGTGTAATATATTTACTCTATTAATTGAACTTCAGATTTATAAAAAACAAAAAACAAACTCAAGGCCGTTTTATGAACGGCCTAAATCTGGCGCGGCAGGAGATCAATAGTGTGCTCGAGGCATATTAGACTGGTGTTGGTAATTCCGTGGACGAGCACTGCTCAGCGGATCTGTGGGTGGACGTGCTCCGCCACTGTAGGGAGTGGTTACAGCTGATGTAAGACGCCGCCAATCAAAGCGGCTCCTCTCATCCCCTTTAAATGTAGCCCGTCTGATGGTCTTGACGAACTCTTATCTTTGTGAAAGAGGACGTTGTGTAATCACAGCAACCCGTGTGCGAATGGAGCATTGTCACACAGTGTCGCAACAGACAATGTGGGCGCCTATACAGAATAAGCTGGTGACTTCGATATGTCCACAGAGATGTCTTCATGTGTCCCAATCATATTCACCAAAATCATGTTACCTTGCGCCAATATTTAGACGTGGTTTGGGCAGGCAGAAATTTAGATCAACTTTCTGTCCGCAAATTGTCTCTTTGTCGGACACTCATTCACTGGTACAGAATGTCCAGCTTGGTGCCTGCACAAAAATCATGATCGGACGTCCTTCGCTCCCCCGTCTCAGATGTGCTGTTTACGAAAACCGAGCCCTCAGTCTTATATGAAAAAAAAAATGTGGTCAATCCTATTTTGAGTCAAAAGCTATCCGGTGCGTGGCATGTGTTGATCTTCTCATGTTGGACAGAAAGCAAACATTTCCCCATAATGTTTGTTTATGCCATAAGAAGCATTCGAATGCAAGTCCCAACAGAGGGCACCGCACTTAAATATGGAGCATGAAAGATCAAAGGAGTCGAACCAGTATTGCGCATGCCTTTCCAGAAGGTGAGTGCCTAGTTTGTGCAGTGCGGTTGCAATACTCCTTAAGTGTGCTTCCTCTGTGGACTAAACCAGTGGAGGAATTCGGATACTGAAAAGCCCATGTGTCTTAACACATCCAGCACTTTCAGTAGGGCCAAAGCTTCCGTCAAAGCTCACTCTGTCGGATCGCTGTTTATGCAGCTGTCACTGCTGTTTTTGACCGAGACCCAGAAGCGGATCAGAGAGAGCTTGTCTCCTAATGTGTCATAATACAATGGTGGACGGTCAGCGAAACCCTCTCTGCTGGCCTAAGCACTATCTGCAGCAGTGACCTGTCAATCACATACAATCCAAATTCAAATTATTATTCCTACTGGCCTGTGAAATGTGTTTTCATGACTAAACATTATGCTTTAACTGAGTTGGAGCGCAATGGTGGCTACAATGTTGTAGTCGTCATTTCTATAATTTGAGCCTTCTACCTTTTCGGCGAGCTCTCACATGGTTCCGCCTTCTGAGTTCCTTCAAAATTTTGCAGCTTTGACGTTGCACCATTCTAAGCATTGCTTCTGTTTCATTTGAAAGCAGAGAAGAAAGTGACCACTTTGCTGAAGGAGTTCTTCAATCTCGGTCCTCCTTTCTTTCCTCTAGAACACTCCATAAAATGTGACTTTGTGCCTCAGTGGATCCAACCTTAAACCTTGTCTACCTTGTTGATGCTCCACTTCTCTTCACATCAGCATCGCTCCTAATAGGTTAGCATTTCCACAGTCATTCCACACAAAAATGGACAGTTTTGCCTTCTGTGTGTGGTGTTTTCTGGCGTAGAGGTCTGATGCAAAGATCTCAGCCAGACTTAACATAGGGGTGTTCACACGGCTCAAATTTGCATCAGTGTTGCACCGTTGTATTTTGTTGCGATATATCTTACACCGGTGTAAATTTTGGGGAGCGTTCACACGTATAAAGCTGCTCACTAAAGAGAAGCGTGTTAACCCCGGTGCAGCCCCACTTCACATGGCAGTTTCTGTGGCCGTGCAACACGATAATAATAGTAATACGGAAATAAAACATGCGCATGTGTACTTCCTTTTCTCCGCCTTGTTTGTCACATAATGAAAAACCATGGATTATACTTCTCCGGACAAATCAACGCTGTGGTCTATCAGACACCGTAAAAGGATGAGAGAGAGAAAGGAAATCCGACGGAAGTACAACAGAGCATGAAAGCAACGCATTCTAGCCATATGTAATCAACTCTTCTCACGCGTAGCGAGTCTACTCCCGTAGCGTTCACACGTCCCATTTTATATCGGTGCCGGCCCGCAAACTAGCATTTACTCCGGAGTAAATGTTTTAACCACTTCCTGAGCAGGGTTAAATTTGCTCCGGTTTAAGCTGTTTTCAGGGGCTACACTGGTATAACTTTGTACGTGTGAACGCTCTACGAGTAAAAGTTGCCGTGTGAACATCCCTCATGTTGTACATAATCAGGGGTCAAGGAGGAAATTCTCTCAATTTGGGGAAGATGAATGTAAAATATAAAATAGAGCACTGGTGTCGAACTCAAGGCCCGCGGGCCAAATCTGGCCCGCCACATCATCTTATGTGGCCCGCGAAAGCAAATCAACCAGGTCAACTTCCATGACGCATGCTAAAATCTGTACCGAATTTCAAATTGTCATATGTAATAAATCATCGTGTTGAGCTACTGCAAGCATTTTCTTGTTTGACATTATTACAGAAACTTGCACAACAGTGGACCAAACTACTGCCTTGACTTTTGATTTCAAAATGATGTATCTATTCATTGTAAAAATGCATGGAGGTGATTAAACATTTATACATTTTCACAGTCATAATGGCCCTCCGAGGGAAACTCTGACTACAATGTGGCCCATGACAAAAATGAATTTGACACCCCTGAAATAGAGTCACGTAAACATATCAACCAGTGCTCAATTAATCCTCTTGAGAATGTAGAAAAATGTTGTCAGGACGTGAGAGGCAACAAACCGAACGGAAGAGCATATGGAGCATACCAACGACACGCTGAAACGGAAAGGTGTTAACTTAAAAAATACGGTAACTTACGTGCGTCGAAAAGCTGCTCTTATGTCAGAACCTTCAGCAGTGAAAGCCTCTGGTATGTAGATAAGGAAAGTACAAAAAAAAAAGAAAAAGCATTCAAAGAAGTCATGAAAAGCATGAAATAATCGAATAAACACAATTTCCATACACTTACCATGTACAGTCAGTTGAAAATTACAGCTGTCAAATTTGTCTCTGGACAAAACTTCACACCTGTAAGCTCCTGCAAAGTTAGCCTTGGCTTCCATGATGTGCAACTCAAACGTGTAGACCTGATTGAAGGTTGAGTCACAAGTTTGATTAGCGGTATACTTCTTTCCTGGTCCTTCATGGACAAAGCAGTGTAGGCATAAAAACATTCACGATGAGCAAAATCCTGCTGCTTTCTTTTCATGATTTTCTTGAATTCTGAAAATTTGAATTAAATGTGCCAAATATAGAATACAGATATATTTAATGACTTGAACTTATTAAAAAGAACAAAAAACAAAACAAAACAGGCAACAACACGAGATAGTCTACCTTGGTGTTGCGGTCATAGAACTCCTTCAGCTGCAGGTGTTTTCCAGATTTGCTGGCGAGGTCCATCCACTTCCCTTTAAACCATTTGATGGTCGGTTTCTTCAACAGTGATTCAGCATTGACTTTTGCCACAAATGTGATGTTTCCACCTAAACAGGAGAATGGAATCACATATACTGTATGTCTTTATACACGTAAGCTTCCATTTTGTATTTTAAGTCACATTTCTTGGCGTATTGAGAATCCCCATTTTCCATCACACGAACAGGAACTCGATCCACCAAACCGTAATCCCACATATTGTGTTACTTATTCCAAAGTATTTTCAAGGGTCAATTCTCCATGTGCAGTATTCTCACAGTATTTTAGTTTGGAATTCGGATGAGATCTTGATCACAAACACTGTGTATTTACAAACCCCCGCAGTTATGGGTTCTGCGGAGACCACACTAGTGCTCATTCTTCAACAGAACCGTGAGTGTTTCAACATTGACTTGCAAGATGCTCACCTACAGTGACCTCTCCACTTTGGGGCTTTTCTGTGAAGAGGCCAATGAGGTCCTGTCTGGTGTCTGGAGGCTGTCCATCTACAGTACATAATCCAGTGTTACACAAAAGTAAGATCGACGTAATATCATTCAACCTCATGCAAACGACATTGAATTAAGATTAGCCGCACAAGAGAGACACGAGAGAGAAAAATATACTACAATATAAATATGATCTACAATATAAATATGATTTTGTAGTTTTAAAACTACAAAAAAAGCAATCTGAATTATTAATAGATCAAAATATACGGAACCCACAAATCCACTATTTAACAAATTAAACACGATGAAATTTTATGACCTGGTTGCCTTTAAAATCGCCCAATTAATGTACAAAGCACACATTAACCTGCTCTGCCAAAACATTCAGAAATGTTTCGAAATTCGAGAAAGCTGCTATGATTTAAGAGGTACCAACCTATACAAAAAATCCAAAACAAGAACAAACATCAAGCAAAGAAGTGTATCCGTCATAGGTGTTAATCTATGGAATAATTTCGAAACGGACCTGAAAATGAGTAAATCGCTTCCTGAGTTCAAAAACAAATTCAAGAAAATAGTACAAACAACCTACATCAATCAGAGTTAAGGTGATACATTCTAAACATTAATTAAATATAATAATTAAGTTGATAAATAGAGAAAGGTACTGCAATATCCATTATGAATACAAGAAAATTGACATAAGAGTACCAGTATAAAATCCCGATACAAACCAAAAGTAGTAAAAATATCACGGTCAAGGGTAAAAGCATGAGCATTTATGGAGACTTCGTCCTGCTTTCTTTCTTTCTTTTCTGATTGATATAAAAATGAAATATTTATATATAAATACATAACTTGAACATAATAATTGTGTTGTATGATGACTGATTTCTCTTTCCTTTTACAATTTTACTTACCTTACTTTCTGTCAATTTATTACTGCATATGTTTTTATGTTCGATAAACAAACAAACAAACAAATCTACCATGCTGCACCACCACGCACACATTTCCACAAAAATCTTGAGCAGGGATGGGCCCCTGTAGCCCACCAGCTTGACTAATAATAATAATAATAAAAACAAAAATTAAATTTATTTTTTTAACAAATTATATATATATCACATCATCGTGATATATGTTGCTTGCCTTAGCACAGACAGACAAGATTATTGAAAGCAGGAAAGGCGGAAAAAGCAGGAATCAGGACATGAGATGAAAGAGCAACAAGCAAAGCACATACTAGAAGTGCGAGTCGATTTCACGGAGCCATTTGTGATACAGAAAGTCTAGGCATCATATCGAACTCAATATGGATATGTAATCTGAAACATTTTGGTCACGGTGCATCACATAAGACTCATCTTACCGGTACACGACATTTATTCCGGAAAGTAATGATTAGAAAATGGAGAGAGCCGCGAGGCAAACAGAAGGCGAATTAGCAACTTCAAAAGTATTTCGGCGCAAACAGCGTGTTGTGAGCCAAAGTCATGGCACGAGCCTCGAAGCACTGAGCCACAACGTAATAGACCAATTTGCCGCCCTTCAAAACAAGCGGCATTGTTTGATGCATCCACCCATCAAGTGGCGTCGCTGGCAATGGCAGCTGTTAATTCGATTTTGATGACCTTATTAACTCCTCAAAGGCAAAGTTTTCTCTGGAACTTTTTTTTTGTGAATTGTAAATGATGGGCTTGGCTCCGTTTGTCACAACACAATGACCTTTGTTTGCATACAGTTTTGCATGCACCGTAACTACTGTACAGATGCTTCCTGCATTTGTGGAAAGTCTTTTTTTTAAAACGGACTGAAATAACTTTTAAAAAATCCAATGTTAACTTTTTCACAGCACGATCAGTCTTCGTGAGCTGCTTATGAGACTCTGGGTTAGCATGCTGCACTCGCTCACCTACTGTGCAACCCCCCCTGACGCAATGATGGAAAATTGTGGCCCCCTCAAGCATTTTAAGTTGCCCATCCCTGATCTAGAAAGAGTTTAACTAAATGCAGAAATGACTGTCTTTCTTTCTTCCTTTCTTTTCTGATTGATATAAAAAAATAATCTATTTATATATAAACACATAACTTGGGGTAGGACTAGATACGTTTTTTACTTCTTCCTACTCCTTTGAACATATAATTGTGTTGTATGATGACTGATTTCTCTTTTCCTTTTACAATTTTACTTACCTTACTTTCTGTCAATTTATTACTGAGTATGTTTTTATGTTCAATAAACAATAAACAAACAAACAAAGAAACAAACTGTCTCACCTTCTGATGGAGGGACATCATGTGTTGCGGCCGTGGCCTCATCTTCTCTTGGTGCAGCCGCAGGTGGAGCATTTTGCTGTTCTTGTATTCTACTTGATTCTTCTGATGCGGTAGCAGAAGTTTCTGTGTTTGTGTTACCATAGCGAGACAATGCAACAATGTTAGGCTTACTGCAGGCTTACTGGCCAAGGTGCTCCTTTTAGTGTCCTTCTTTTCGCAAAATTATAGGAGCAACATAACATCAACAACATCTGCAACTACTGTAAAACAAAAAGCATACATATGCATATGTACATCTCTCTTTCTATTTATCTATCAATCGGTCGATCCGTCTACCTGTCTGTCTATATTAACACAGTCGGGTCCATAAATATTTGGACATTGATGCCATTTTCAGCATTGCATTGGATTGGATTTGAAATGAGACAGCCAAGATGTTCCTCCAAGGTGGAATTGGACAAATACATTTAAATCATGAATCAGATGGCCTTCCTGTGTGGAGTTTGCACGTTCTCCCCGTGTCTGTGTTTTTTCCAGGCACTCCGGTTTCCTCCCACATTCCAAAAACATGCTTGGCAGGTCAATGCAACACTCTAAATTGTCCCAAGGTGTGAGTGTGAGTGTGGATGGTTTTTTGTCGATAAGTGCCATGCGATTGGCTGACAAGCAGTTCAGGATGTCCCCCGCCCCCTGCCCGAAGACAGCTGGGATAGGAGTGATATGCATCTTGAATCGTATTCATGGTCAGGTGATTGACTTTGCCATTGCAGAACCTTCCACTCTGTTGCCTTTAAAAACTCTTTGTGGTCATTGTCCGTCTGTGAGTTTTGAAGCATTTGGCTGAATATGACAGATTATATTGGCCGAAATACTCCAGAACTGATCCTGCTGCTTTTATCAGCAGTCGCAATCATCAATAAATAGAAAAGATCGAGTTCACTGGCAGCCTACGTCATAACACTACCGCCACCATGCTTCGCTGATGAGGTGCGGTATGCTTTGGATCTTGAGCAATTCCTTCCCTTCTCCATAAAAAAAAGATCTTTGTCTCATCTGTCCATAGGATGTTTTTCCAATAGTGCGCAGACTCTTTTAGCTCTTTCCTGGCAAATTGGAATGTGGCCTTCTTGTTTTTCAGGCTCGCCATTGGTTTACACCTTGTGGTGAAACCACCGTATAGTTGAGCTGCGAGAGCACTGGTGGATCTCGTCTTTTATTCAGATCTGTGACTGGTACGATCTAAATGCAAAACATATTGAAGCAAACAGACTTCACAGCCCTAGTATGAGTTTGATGTAAACCAAATTCAAACAAATGACTCGCTCCAGGACCAAAAATAGTTCGTCAACAGTGGACAAGCTTCACAAATTCAAAGTGCATTACTCTGTATTATAGAAAACTATTTGTGGGAGAAGATCAAGGGTTGGAAAATATGCTACAGTAAATAATGACGTGATCCAAAATTTTGGGCCACACAGAAACAATTTAAAGGCAAAACTGTTCTGGACAAAAAAGAATCTTAAAATGGCACTTTAACTTTTGGTATGTTGAATTCTGGCCAGGGACTTTCTGTTTTTCCAAATCTTTGTTGTTGAAATGTAATTCTTTTTTTTTTTCCAGAGTTAAAAATGTTCAAGTCTGTCTGTTGTTGGATTCAGTTGTCCGTCTGAATTAAAATTTGTGTTTTTAAATTAAAGAAATGTTAAATGGTGATTAATCAAGTTTAATTAATCACAAAGCTTGTAATGAATTTGATTAAGATACTGAGTCCCACCCCTAATTCATATAAAGTGTGTGTGTTTCTCTCTCTCTCTTTCTCTCTCTCTCTCTCTCTCTCTCTCTCTCTCTCTCTCTCTCTCTCTCTCTATATATATATATATATATATATATATATATATATGTATATGTACAATGAATCTTCTTCGATCATATCACCAGAAAGTGTTCATATGGCAGTTGTCCAAAAAAGGCAGTTGTTTAGAAGGACTTGGATGGCAGTGACATTTGATTCTCGAAAAAAGGAATTTTGGAATGTCATTCTCATTTCAAGATTCCAAAACGTTGTGGCAACATAAACAGTTTAAGTCAATACCCACTCCAACCCCGAAAATATTCTTCATGAGGTATTTTTCACTTCAAGCCTCAAATGTTATCGTCCTTGGTTGATTGACTGTTTTTCCATGTGCTATCAGCCGCCTCTCGGGCCTATCCTGAGAGTCAGTGAAGTGCTGCTTACTCATGATGAAATCATGTGCCAGTGGAAGGTCAAGGTGACTAAACTGACACAGGCAGGAGGGTTGCAACATGTGCAACACACAACTGTTAATATCTTTTAACGTCGTTGATGCAAGCAACAGACAAGAATTGCTCATGGATTTATTTCAAGGCGGGTATTATAATTCCTGTATTTTTCGCGTGGCAAAACACGATGCGTTCTAAACAAAATCATGTTTTAGATCATAATAGTAGACATCGTTCCTGCCGACTGCTGTCAGGCTATTGAATAAAACAGTCCTGAAAACCTGGACTCACCCCCACTCACCCAGTTTTAATACGCTTACGTTTATATTTTATATTCTATATTTATTGATATACTTTTTGTCTTCTACTTTCTCCCTTTCATCATTTTGCTGCTGCAAATTGGGAATTTCTCCATTATGAGACAAATAAAGGTTCTCTTATTGTTTCAATTGTTTCTAATTGAAACAATTGTTTCTAATTGTTTCAATTCAAAGGGGGACAGTGGGGACAACAGGGTTCAAATTCAAACGAGTAATATTGTTATTCAAAACAGTAAATCATAACCTCTCTGGCGGGCAAATATCAGAGTAAGCTTTCATTTGACTTTCAGGGTGATTGTTACTGCTTCATATGATACACAGATGAAGGCCGTAAATATATTTCGTCGCGATCAGGGTTGATATTGATATGTCCAGACATAAATACTGTGCATGCAGTGTAAGGTCTGTACAGCCCGCTGAGTGCTCAGGCCGAGCAACATGTCAGTCAACAGGTAGAGAGACCACAGCCCAACTTTCCCACCTTTCTTTGACAAGACTTTCAGCTCAAACTTGACCTTTGAACTCCCCGCAATCACAGCATAGGTATTGGCGTCTTCCGGGGTAAGCGCTTTGATGGTGAGGGAACGCTTGCTTCCGTTGGCTGCGATCTCGTATTTGGTGCTGCCGACAAGATCTTTTGTGTTGCACTGCCATTTAACTTTGGCATCGGACTTTTCGGTTTCTGCTTCAAAGATCACCCAGGAGCCCTCCTCTGCTTCCTGTGTCTTTGGCTTCTTGGTAAAGGCTGAAACTGAAACGAGAAACTGACATTAGGATCTTTTAATTGTAGTTTGACTCTATAAAACCCATTAGATAAAATAATTGTTCATGCTAGGGTGACGTAGTGGATAATTTGTGGGGGCGGGGGAGTTTGGCAGCACTGTTGTTGTTCTCGTTGTTAGCCAACAACAACATTTTAGGTTTTGACAAGAAGGTGAATGGGTTCTGTTCTTTTCCACAGTCTGTGTTCGCACGTTCACTTGTGGCAGACCCAATGAGTTTAAATATAGGATGCATATGTTGTGGACTAATGAATGAGTGTGGCAGGTTGAAGTTGCACGACAGGCACAGGAATCACAGCAGTGGGATTATCTTGAATCTATTTTTGCACCTTTAGACTCATTGAAATACTTGTGGACCCTTGTGTTTCTGAAGCCGGGGGAGGTTGTTTCAAACTGGGAGGACTCCTTAATAACCCCAACTATTTTATTGAAAATTCCAACTCAAGAGCAGTCTAGACACATCTTTAACAGCATCACTTTTTGACAGCCTTTGTGGGAATGCAATACTGTACATACTGCATGAAATGTTGATGATTAAAAATAATGAAAGAGAAATACAATAGTGCACTGAGAAATGACTGGCTTGGTTTTTGTTTGACTGATTTCATTTTGGGTTTTTTTGCTTTAACTTGTGAGCGCAGACTTGAGCTCCAAACATTGAATGGTGGCAGTGACTCAACTCATTTTACAACAGCAATTCTTTAAAAATGAGGCACCATCCTGTTTATTGTCACTCCCAATTATACTTTGCTGTCAAACTAAACATCAAACAAAGAGAATTACACTTTGTATCGTTGAGACAACCTTCTTTCAGTCCACTTGTTCAATGCTAATGCTAGATAGCATTTATGTTGCAGTGCTAAGCATCACAGCACAAACGGTACAGCAACACATGTAGACACAATCTAACAGAGCCATATATTCTTTATCTTCTGCAAAGAGCACTAATAGTAGTGCTGTGCTGATGAGCTGAGCGGAGTTGGGACATTGCAATGAACAGTAGCTCAACGTGTTTGTCTTTTACTGCTGCAACTACTGAGTGAGAGATGAGCACATCAGAAAGAGCAGCATAATAGCCATTCAATCGATGCTGTGCTAATAGAAGAAAAATGTTAAATATTTATTTATTCCATTCAAGTATGTAAACGCAAACATTTTTTTGTTCCATTATGGGGGAGCAGGAGATTCCTGTTACAGAGGAAGGGCGTTTCCATTCATTGCAATGAGAAAAGATGATTTGAGCCTGATCAAGTAAATTCAATTCATATTTCAAGGCCCTACTGTATATTGATCTTCTACTTTTAGTCCAGTAAATGTAGTGGTAACATATCTAAATTAGAGAAATGTCTAAAAAAAAAAGTAATAAAAATGTGAAAAGCCTCGGAATGTCGGCCTACTCAGTTTCTGTGTTTGGGTAACATTTTTCACTTTTTTTCTGCCAGACAAGTCGAGAAAAAAAACCCCAACGCCTTTAAAGTATAAAATAAAATGCAAATGTTACAACATTTTGTGGTCAACGCTTATCTGTGATAGCAGTTTGACTGTGGTTGATATTGCTTAAGAGAGCTGTGAGGCAGCACTCAGTCAGGCTATTTGTTCATTTGTCTCAAAAGGTTGCGTTTAGTCAGAGAGGAAATGTTCAAGTTCAGGAGTAACAGTTGTATGGTCTTAAGTGGACTCCACCCTATTTAAAAAAAAAAAAAAACATTATTAAGAGGATATAAGCCACACACTCACTTGTTTTTTTGACTGGCTCTGGCATCTTCCTAAAGGATGTCCTCTCCTCCACGAAGGTGAATTACTCTGCTGTCTGTCTTGCTCTTTTGCCTTTAATAGAAGGGCCCCCACCATGCAGCACCACCCCTCTCTCCAGACACCTTAATACGATGGCCAAAGAACAACAGCTGCCCCCACACGTCCCATCAAAGCTCATCCTGTCCCAGGATCACTACAGCACGTATGCAACACACATGCACACGCGCACGCACACAGAGGCTATATTTCAACCATCATTTCCTCCAACACCTCGCCTGAATGACAGGCCTTGAGAGGGGGGGGGGGGGGGGGGTCGTGGATGTTGGGCACCAGTTAAATTTAGAACTTAAATTTTAAAAAAAAGAAAAAAAGATGACGCTGTCTCTGTGCTGTAGCTAATAGAAATGTGAATACACAGAAAACTAGTTAGCGCCGTTAGCACCCATTGTCCATTTATTTGGAGTTTGGCTCAGCACTGTTTGAATATTAACGGAAAGTGTGTTAAAATATAGAATTGACATTTCGTTTGGACAAGAAAGAACAACTGAATCTCTTCGACCTATTTAAAAAAAAGTAGTTCATTTCTTTTTCCATTTAAAAATGCTGGGACATTGATCTGGCAGCTCTTCAGCTCTTTACCACTGTCGTGCAAATCTATCCGATTAACAATAAATTTGACAATAAAACTTTAGAGTGAGCCACGGAGCTGAAAAGGAAAATGTGTTCCTGTTTTTTAATGTGGAAAATAAAACCCACGTTGTAAGCACTGATCAAACAATAGTTGACCCCGCATGGAACACACTCTCTGATCACAGAACTAATACACCCGCAATCCCCGTTTTGTTCTAATTTTGACAACCCACTTAAACATTGTTGGCCCTTCCACCAATAACTTCGCCAGTTGTTGATTTATTCATTCATCCATTCATCTTCCGAACCGCTTTATCCCCACTAGGGTCGCGGGGGGTGCTGGAGTCTATCCCAGCTGTCTTCGGGCAGTAGGCGGGGGACACCCTGAACCGGTTGCCAGCCAATCGCAGGGCTTATTGATTGATTGATTTATATATATGACTGTCACGCAAAATTCAGTTTTGTGATTGGTTCACTTCCATCTTCACCATAGAGGGGAGCTGTTTGCCCTTGGCAAGGGTTGCACAGCAGTGCAGGATATTGGATATTTCTAGAAAGCCCTTTAAATTGTTTTGCATAATTTGGTTCATTTTTTCTTTTCACACGGTTTCTTTGAGGAACTTGGGTTACACATGACCAATGCATAATCCAAGAAAATATGGTTACGGTCCCATTGACATGACATTGTTCACCCACCTACAGTGGCATACGACATCACGGCTCCACTTGGTTGTGTACAACTGTTGGTGGAGGATGCCAAACAGACATCACGGATCGTGTTTCTTGTTCTTTTTGATTAAAATGAGTACAGCAAACATCGTGCCACACAACGAGCCACGTGGTCATCGCCTCCGCCCTCACAGTCCTTTTCTGCCTTTGAATCTTGCCTCAAGCCTGATCGTGTGGCATTTGCATATTTTCGCCACGCCTGAGTATTCGGTCTGCCTTCCACATTCCAAAAACATGCATGTTAGGTTCATTAGGTTCATAAATTATAGGCGTGAATTCGAGTGGTTGGTTGTTTGTACGTGCCGTGCGGTTAACTGGCAACCAGTTCAGGGTGTGCCCCGCTTGTCACCCAAAATCAGCTGGTTTTGGCTTCTGCCCCTACGTGACCCTAACGAGGAGAAGTTGGAAATGATGAATGGACAACGAACACAAAAGTGTTTCAGTTATGTCTCATAGAATGGTGTCTGCAATTTTCAAACGTGTTTTGTTTTGGGCATTGTGGGCTGGCAGCATGCGCCTAACTTCTGACGCCATGAAACAGGAAGGAGTTGACAGTTGTTTCATGGGGACATTTTTTTTTATATGTCAAATTGGTATTATGTAATGAAATAAAATGATACTGCTCGAACTTTTCACGTAATTTCCGTTTTCAGTGTCATTTTATGAAGCATAATTCAAGCCAAGCAGCCCAACATGAAATGCGCGGGTCTAAGTTGTCCGAAACATGGCCCGGGGGTCCATTTGCATCTCGAGGACCCATTTTTAGCGGGTCCGTGACATTCACTCAAAACCACAACTGACTTCTTTCATTTTCCTGCATTGTACTGCTTATTTTATACACACAGACTGCTGCCCCAAGCCAGCTGGGATAAGCTCCAGCACGCAGCTTGAATGAGGATAAGCAGTTTGGAGAATGGCTAGATGGATAGATGAATTGTAGACATCCATCCATCCATCCATCCATTTTCCAAACCGCTTTATCCTCACTAGGGTCGCGGGGGGTGCCGGAGCCTATCCCAGCTGTCTTCGGGCAGTAGGCGAGGGACACCCTGAACCGGTTGCCAGCCAATCACAGGGCACACAGAGACGAACAACCATCCACGCTCACACTCATACCTAGGGACAAGTCAGAGTGCCCAATCAGCCTGCCATGAGGAAACCGGAGCACCCGGAGAAAACCTACGCAGGCCCGGGGAGAACATGCAAACTCCACACAGGGAGGCCGGAGCTGGAATCGAACCCGCTACCTCTGCACTGTGAAGCCGACGTGCTAACTACTGGACTACCGGTCTGCCGAATTGTAGACAAAGAAGGAAAATAAAACAAAGCTTAAGATTCCGCTAGCAAATGAAGGTTAACACAATTGGCCTCTGTTTCTCCTCCATATATGATGCAGGTGATAGTAGCCCCGACTGCATGTGTGGATGCCTTTCTATTCAAATTCATCTTCCTCTTGGTTGGTTGGTTGTCAGCCAGATGCAAACTCATAAAGAGGTCACATCATTTGTTGCACCAAGACTACATTTCGGTGACCTTCAAGCATACCTGTAAAAAAAATATATATATATACAGTATATATATATATATATATATATATATATATATATATATATATATAATTTTATTTATTTATTTATTTATTTATTTATTTACCGGTGTTAATTTGTGCTCAGTTTTAATGTGAGGTGAACAAACGTCATTTTGAGCGATGGTCACCAGAGGCCACAATTTACACACTGCATATCGGACTTTAGGCGGCTTAAAAAGATCACATTTAAATGAAGAAAAGTAGGGCTTCATTCATGCATTGTTCTTCAGAGCAATTATGTTCAAATGTCCCACGTGTGTACCTTGCAAAAAGTATGTGGCATTCACACAGCATTGTCTCATGATTGAAAAAAAAATTTTATTGCCTTTTTAGTGATTCAACAGTTGTATTGTATTATACAAAAAAATAAAATAAAATCCCACTTTGAACAGATGCATTGGTGAATCAGGTCCGGAATTTCAAGTCTTTAAATAACAGGTTACATAGTTCATATTGAAGGCATGGCCTTGTTTCCACATGGATACTTTGCTGGACACACACTTTCCCATGTCCCTGAATAGGCAAAGCAGTAGACATGGACAGCAGACACTGGCTAGCCGTATCTTTATCCTGTATTTCTATGACGTGGCAAATAAATGAGCTGTGTAATAACAGCGTAACCCAGTTTATGTTCCTTCCGGATAGCTGTCGCACTTCTATGCTATTTACAAGGAATGGTGACATTGAGTGTTACACCAGAAATCAAATGTACCACTTGCGTTGCATAATTTCGTCTTCTGTCTACATGTATGCCTTTCTCTCCAAATGCGTCTTCCCGAGGACCTCGTCACTGAACTGATAGGTCAGTTTCTTCTTGATCTTTTTGACCTCTCCAGTTTTACCATAGTTGCGCAAAGCCCGCGCCATCTTTTGATAGGTCATTTTTTTGCGGTTGCCCTTTTGGATTCCCCAGCGGTGTGCGAGAGCCTCCTTGTGTTTGGATGAAAACTGGAACATTCCTTTGTCTCTGTCCACCCACCAGATACTGTCCTTCATATCGCCGTTCCGTAAAAGGTCCAACAGGAACTGATACAAACGAATCTTCTTTTTGTTGCCTTTGGGAAACATCGACAAAAGTTGCGCAATTACTACTTCCGTGTGATGCAAGACTTGAGTTTGATCTCACTCGATCGATCCAAGACAGCGGTCATGACATTTATATGCAGGAACAACATAATAGCTGAAGAGAGTGTGTAGAGGGAAAGGAAATGCTTCGCATGTGCGATTGAGTAACGTAATGTCAATTTAAAAACATTTGGGAGTGGAGTGTAAAGTACCTACATCACATTTTCAAGGACTATCGACGGTTTTGCCGACATTAGGTTGCAATGCATCCTGATTTATTGTGTGACTTCTGAAATCGATAACGTATCATAGTAACGTGTCGGCATTGAATTGAAATTTAAGAAAATGTTGTTATATTGTGTAGCTACAAAAAATTCACGTATGGCGTAATTGAAAAGTTTCCAATAGCTTGACGTGCGTCGGCTCAATTAATGAGGTCTCAGTTGGTAGGCTTGTCACCCAACCAACAAGTCTTAAATCATGCCAAAGTATTTTCAGTTAGAAGAGCATCAAGCCAGTTAATTGCAGTGACCTTTTCTTCAAAATGTTTTAATAAGTCTTGGGTGTTTTGACCTTTACTTTCAAGTGTTTGGGTTGGGACCGCAGTTTGCCTGGTGTTTGTCCAGAAGAAGTTTGAGAACTTGTTTGGTTGTACTTGTCTGAGTACATGTGAGCAGCATCTGGTGTAACAAGTGATTACACCGTTTTATTGCACCTTCTGTCTGAACCGTCACTAGGGTTGCTGGAGCCTATCCCAGCAGTCTTCGGGCAGTAGGCGGGGGACACCCTGAATTGGTTGCCACATGAACAACCATCCACGAGGGACAATTAAAGTGCCCAACGAGCCTGCCATGCTGGAATGTACGCAAGCCCGGGGAGTGCAAACTTATCGAACCGGGTACCTCTGCACTGTGAAGCCGACGTGCTAACCACTGGGCTACCTTCTGCCCTCTAATGGAAGAAAATTTGATTGGTCTGCTTTTCATTTTACATCGCCGGCATAGGAATATGAATCATGGTACATTTTGTAATTATTACCCCTTATACACAGAGAAATAGAGAACATAAGAAGAAAACAAAATTTAGCATTGACTACCAACACCAAAAAAAAGGGACTTGGTTTTCTGTTGCACAAGATAAAAATGTGTTAAACATGTTTTGTTTTGTTGTGTTTTTAAGGTAAGCATGGGGAAAATGACATCGGTTTACCACATTTTAATCACGTGCAACCGATTTACAAGTAAATCCAAAGCACTATTTTTTCTGTGTACAAGAGCACTATATAAATATGTTCTAATTTATTAAAGTCAAAGTAAGATGGGGAAAATTTTAAAGTGGTTAAAGGTTTACGCTACAATAGTGAGTAGTGCAGTTAACCCCCCCGCCCCCCGCCACCCCACCCCACCCCACACACACACACACACAAAATAACTGCTCAGTCTCCTGATTAGTCATTAGAAAAAGGGGAAAAAAAGTCATTGTCCTGGCACAATTTTAGAAGTTTGGAGGCAAGCAAAGATTTTGAGCAATTGTGAAATGTCCAGTGAGGTCAGCTCCTGTCCTTTGACCAAACAAGAAGCACACATGCTGTAGTCTGCAAAATGCAGTTAGCCACAAAGAGGAGCAAAAAATCCGATCCCGATACAATACGATTTCTCCCATCAGTTCTGTACTGGCAAACACATTTCAATTAGAAATCTAATGAGCTAATTGGACCTTAACTGCATTGCCTGACAATTAAAATGATGATTAATGGTGATGAATCAAATGAGCTGAAAGGCTAATCAGCTCCATGACGTTTGCGGAATACGTGTAAAGAACATTCTCAGCTCTCATATAGTATCTCGACACATAATCCTGATGTACTTAAAGGGGAAGCCAACCCCCAAATTTTGTTTACGAGAAAATGTTCTACAGGGCCATCCGAGTATCAACACATCAAACCGATTAATATCAGGTTTGTGGAATATGAATTAAGCAGCAAAATCCACCCATTTTTATCCATATCAGGTGGCGGCCACAAACGCAATCAGAATCAAAATGCCGTGTATGGGCTGGAGGAGCTGTATGGAACATTCTGGTCAAGAAAATTTGGGAATTGACTTCATGTGGTCTTCATATCTTGTCTCCATGCGCTTTTGAATGGGCGTTCTTACCCATCTCTCCAGGTATGGCGTACGGCACTTGATCTCGAAGACACTCCTCATCAGAGACCTCTAGGGGGGGACTTTGACGTCCGTGCTCTTCATCATCAGTGCTGTGTTGGGACACGTGTGGAGGATACACCGTCCGGGGGAAGAATGTGACCTTCAAAACAGGAGAGCAAGTCCCATCAGTTCCCAGAAACACAATGAGGCTCATTAAATAATATGATGACATAAAGGGATCTGTTATAAATGTTTCCCAGAGGAATTGCCCTAAAAAGAAATCAATAAAAAGACTTGCTACATGTATTCTATCCATGTGCTTTCTAATTTTATGTTTCAAGGTAACAGGTGAAGTGGACTTGGGATGGCATTACATCCAGTCCTTAACTAAGCTAAGACGAGTGTTTCTGGATTGTAGGAGGAAACTTGGAGAACTCAAATAGTGAACTCAACACAGAAAGGCCAGAGCCAAGTCCAATCTATTTATATAGCCTTAATCACCAAAGAGTTTCAATGAGCTCACAGTTCACAAACATCTACAATGGCCTTTGGTCTAATTTTCCGCATGGATCATTTTGCGGACACGTTGACGCATTCTCCACGGTGCCTCCTAACTCACTGCAAAGCTGTCTTGTCAGGATGATACAAGAAAGCTTTAGTCTGTATTCGATCTGTTGCTGAGGCGGCGGTGTGACAAGAACTGAATGAAGCCGCTCCTTATGTTTTCATATTTCATAGTTTGAGTTAGTCGACATCTAACATTCCTAAGTGGCTGTTCGTGGTCAGCAATTGCCAAAAAATATCGGAGTTGAATTGCATTTGCCATCATTTGTGTTTTAAATCCGTACATTCGATTGATTTCTGAACAAAAACCTACTGGTTTTTAAAGTAGAAGAAAATCAAATAGATGGAGTCTTGCTGTCAAGTTAAAATGATATGATACGCCTTTTCTGCATTTCGCATTATTGAGCAACAAAAGTAATGCCATTCGAGAGAAACCCTTTACACGTGTATTAGTTGAATTTTTGGGGGCGGGGCTTATTCTTGTAAGCACAATATTCTATTAAATAAAAAAAATTCAGCATTCACAAAAACAATGAAAGTGTTGACTTTTCTTCTTATTGAAGACAATACTTGTGTAATCAAATTACAAAGAGATTGACAAGAAAATATGAATTCAAGCCTTTGTGTCGCGTTGCTATAATGTGACCGTAAATGTAACGGTCTTAACTGTCTGTGCTTTGCTATTTAGAAGAAATAATTGTTGTAAAATTAAAAGTTTCAAGCTTTCATAAATCACAAAGGTGAAATTCCTGACTTTGTCAAAGGCGATTTAATTTTAAACAAATTCCAGAATGCCCTCTCAGAAGGCAACAAAACAAAACCAAAAAAATTTTTCGTTTCTTCAGCGGGGATGACAAAAACATTTTGTTTTAGGAAAGCTTACTATTCTAGAAATTTCCCACTTATTGTAATGCACTCAGAAACACTGACACGTGTGTCAAATTGGGATTCCTGAGGTGTTTCATTGTGCGTTCTTACTCTTCCGAGCGTTTGTCTTGTAGCATTTGACCACAATAGTTTCCCAACAGCTCTGTGCAACCAATATGAACGAGCATAAATGCATGAAAATCAGCAATCTTCATGAACTACTACGGACATACACAAACAGGAGATGGAATTTTTTTCCTTTGTTTTTATGATGAGAATATGCTTTTACTGATTTGTTGACAGAAGGACTTACTGGTTGCTGTAACATATGAGAATGTGCTCCGAGGTTCGGATCCAGTAGATTTTCTGGATCGTAGCGCATGACCTCGTGCCGGATGAGACCGGGCGGGGGCAGGGACTGCACACTTTGCAGCTCTGTGAAGTTTGTCTCTTGAAGGTTTTCAAACTCTATCGGGTGTACATGACTGTGACTGCCGTGATAGTCCCAGTGATCTAATTAAAGAACACAATGAAACGTGGGATTACTTCAGAATGAGTTATCACAACACTGACCTTTATTCAAATCAACAGTGAGATTTTCGATGGAAAATGGAAGATGTTAGACAAGAATATTATCTATCTCAGTCTTGGAAATTAATCTGTTGAATGAATGCTGCCAGATTCAAGATTATGCCTTGTTTTAAAATATTGGATCCATGAAATGTAGTAATATCAAATGTGCAAAAAGAATAAAAATATATTGTCAGCAGGTTCGTTGCATCAGTACTTCCTCGTGCTACATTGAGAGGAAATCTTTTTTTTTTTCCGACACAATGACGAGGGATACTTATTTGCTGTTCACTTCATTAAGTCTGTTTTGGTGGAATATTCAAAACTATTGCTACCAAGAGAAAGTCAACAAAACCCCTTGGGGCGAATTTTTTTTTCTGTCTGTAGGTGCAGCGGCCCAAAAAATAGCATCTGTTTCCTGTGCGTTTCAGCTGCACGCATTGTATTCCCCTCATGTACAACAGAAAAAAAAAGAAGAAAAAAAATCATTCAAAAATATTCCTTTTTTTTAACATAATTAATTTTCTAAAACTTTTAAAAACATATCCAAATGGAATTACTCATCAGGTTATAAGGTTTATTTTCAAAAAATATTCTTTTATTTAACCATGATTAATTTTCTAAAACTTTTAAAAACATATCCAAATGGAATTACTCATCAGGTTGTAAGGTTTATTTCTAATTCATTAAAAAATATTTTAGTTAATATGATATTGTATATATATATATATATATATATATATATATATATATATATATATCAAAATTTCGGTTAAAATTCAGCCTAACAAGACACATGTCATCATACTTTAAAAAAAATATCTAAATAAAAGGCATGAAATCCAGGAGTAAAACTGACCTGCCTGCATCTCTGTATCCAGAACATATGGACTATAATAATCCGGAATTTGATGTCTGTAGATCTCGGGATCATACATTTCTTCTGAGGACTAGAAGAGCACATTCAAATAGAACACCGTTAGGTGTGAAAGCTATAGGTGAAACATACATCAGAAACAACAAAGTTTATTTGGAGTCAGTATATTTAAATAAAAGTCTTTTGTATTCGTCGCACGTTCACAAAATCCATTTCATTTTGTATTTCATCAAGAAAATGCTAACTATGTACATATACATATGTTTAGTTTGATAAAATACAAATCAGGGTTTCTTGATTTAAACTTTTTTTTTTTTTGCCACTGCTATTATGAAACTTTCAAGAACTTTGGAGTTTCGTTTTCATGTCGTCTGTAGTATATAGGGCTGTTAGAGTTGACATCCTGTACACAAACAAAGTAGAACTCATGGTAATTCTTCAAATATGAGAGGACTGCTCTTACATTTGTATTTAAAAAAAAAAAATCAATGTTAAAAAAAAAAAATCAAGAGTGGGTAGATATTTTCTACTAACCATGTGACCTTTTAGCGCCTTTCGAAGACAATTAAAAGAAAAAAAAAGATTTGATACTTACAGGTGTAATGAGGTAACTCTCCATTCTGTAGGGATGCAACATGGGGGCTTCTTCTCCAACGAGTGGGCTCAGACACCTTGCAGACCAAAAGCTCTTACAACCTTTCAAAACTTTTGCAGCACCATTGCACAATGTTTCAAAATTTCCTCTCATTTAACGATAACCAAAACATGTCCCTCTGTCTCCCTTATTGTATCGTTTACTCTCGTGAGCCCAACCACTCCTAGAGGCCTTCAATAGGATCAAATACAAATAGAAAATAAGCAAAGGCTCACTCTTGGCCAAGTCAAGTGAAAAAGGAACTTTTAACTTCTGTAAATTGGTGTGGGTGGGAGCAACAGAGTGCGTCGACTGCTTTAGGGGAGCCTGCAAAACTTCACATTTATCACCGGCTCTATATTGCCACCTCCCTTGGTGGCCAATCATCAGTGACCGTGTCTCCCATTCAAGGGCCACTTAATACACCGCTCCAACGATTGAAGTCAGATGTAACGGTTCAGAAGATGATTTGGTTTCTTTGCGTATTAAAGCTTTTCTCTTTTGAGGCATTGAATATACCATTGCCGTAAAAGTGCCCCCAGATGTCCTGTACAATTAATTTCCTAATTTGTATTGCTCAGTTATCAAATGGCACCCGCTTTGAAAAACCAACTACATTTTGTGAGTGCATTTGATCACGTAGTTTGTACAAAGGCTGTGAAAAACGTTTTCGTAACGTCATCAAAAATGAGCAATCAAACAAGAAACCAGCAAAGAAGCTACACCTAATTATACACTAAAACCACATCCCATTCTTCGACCTTAATCCCCCCCCCCCCACTTCAAACTACATTCACACCCATATATAATCACACACATACCCGTACATGACTGGAAGATAAGATGAAGCGACAGTATCAGTTTTGGAGGTTCTGATTATCACAAAGGAGATACGGGAGTTTCAGAAAATGCCAAAGGGGGATATAACCCCTGCTCGCTACCTCCTTTGAACAAAGAAACATGCATACCTTGGCTTGTGAGGATGTTACCCCAAAGGACTGATAACCACTTTTTTTACCCACGGGCAACTAATAAATGTCCAGTCCGCAATTCTCCTGTTTTAATAAGTGCACTATTTGTTTTTTATTGTCTGTTTTATTCATAGTTATTGTCCGGTTTGCTCTTTGTAATTGTGGCTGTATGTGGGCTTACTGCAAGACATGTGCCTGTATTCCTCCTGGTTTTTCCCATTACATTTCCTTTAAATTCCACAAGGATGACGAGATTAATGTGTGGCAGTTAAAAAAAAAAAAGGAAAGAAAAGGTTTGCAGTATTTGTGCAGTTTCTAAAAATGTCCTCAAGTTTGTGAAAATCAAAGTGATCGAAATAGGCATTGTGTCACAGCAATATGTGGAAGGTATAATCTCGCACTCCAGATATTATTTAACAATATTACAGAGTGTTTTGTCTCCAACTAAAGTAGTTCAGAATTTAGAATTGACTAAACCAGAAACAATTGGGACCAAAATTATTCATTCACATTTTCAGTGGTGTTTCATTTGTTGAATGGGGATCATCTCTCTCGAAAGGCTGTAAAACATTATCGCAATGTGAATTCACAATTTTGGCTTTCCATTGTTTGGTTGGAAAATGTTGCTTTTCATTTACATCTATTCATAAAATTCTTCTGAAACACAATATTTGGTAAAAGCTGTAACTCTGAACTACAGCATTCAACCATCCATCCATCTTATCCTCATGCCCGCATGCTGGAGCCCATCCCAGCTGTCTTTGGGCAGTGGGCGGGGGACACCCTGAACTGGTTGCCAGCCAATGGCGGGATACTTCAGCGTTCAAAAAAATTCATATTGAAACCAATGGATATGCATCAAAGGCCATATTCTCCCATTTATGTATTAGAATTTTTCTTTTTTTCTGTTTCATCGCCTGACCTTGCACACTCAACGCTGGCGCGTTTGGCTGCCGCTGCTCAGCCGCATTGTGTTTTATTGTTCTTGTTCCTGATTGTAAAGTGTCCTTGGGTGTTTTCAAAGGCACTTATAAATAAAATGTATTATTATTATTATTACTTCTAGACATCCAGAGTCTATTGCTAAGTATATTGCTAATGATTGCAACAGGGAGTGATTGGCAGCGTAAGTTGCATGGAAATCCTGAAGTGTAGTGGAGCGCATGCGTTTTTATTTTATATATTTATATTTATATATCCAATATTTGTTTTCACATTACTGTGATTATGACTGACTGCACGTTTGGAGTTTCATAAAAAAAAAAATTAAAAAGCAAGAGGTGTGCCTCAAGTGCCTTGGATCAGTGGTCCCCAACCTTTTTTTTGGCGCCATGGCCCACCTGTTTTACCGTTGTTGTTTCACACTGACGCATTGTGATGGTCCGCCATTTAAACATAATAAAGACAAATGATCACATAGATAACTTAAAATTATGAAATGAATTTTGTTTTGGAATTAGCGGGTGGCCTGTGCACATTTCTATTGAATGACTCCCATTTTAGAGTAAACACGTTTTTCTTTAAGAAAAATCCAAAGGTTCGTCGACACCAACAGGGAACATGTTTGGAGCAGAAGCACTCAGTGCAGGTGTGGGTGAACGTTGTCGAACAAGCTATGAAAAATAAAAATGTCCGCTGGCACAGACATTCACCAGCGATACATACCACAGCTAAGGATCAACTCGATACATTTTTTAAAAATCAATCTCCCAATACACATTTGATAGCTTTCTGCAAGTCTTATTTCTAATACTATTAATATGTGTAAGCATTAATGGTGCGCAAGTAACCAATGTCGTGGGCACTATTACACCCGCTACCATCACAGTTGCTGGCTTTTAAATTTTGCGCTCATGACAAATTGGAAAGTCCACTGATCATCATTGTTATCTCGTATGTGCAGAGCTTGATGATTTGCTGATCATTTGCATTAGGTGTGAGGGAACCATTCGAAAACATGCCGAATGGTGGCCCTTGAGGACCGGAATGGCCCCACCGCCAAGTTAGAGTTGTGAAACAACGTCCATGACTTCCAAAAACAATTTGAAATGTGGACTCATCAGACCACAGCCCACTTAGTCTATCTCAGATGAGATCGGGCCAGAGGTTGATGTATGACTTTTGCTTTTCATGGTTTGAATTTGCATTCGTAGCAACAACTTGTGTTACCGAACAGTGGTTTTCTGGAGTGTTCCTCAGCCAATGTGGTAGTACCATTTACTCAATGATATTTCTAACGCAGTGCCGCCTGAGGGGTCATCGGTCACTTCAATTATGATTTTTGGCCTTGCCGTTTTTGTGCACGGATTTGTTCAGATTCTCTGAATCTTTGGATGATATTATGGACCAGAGATAATGAAATCTCAAAATTCCTGGCAATTGTAAATTGAGAAACGTCATTTAACCCTTTCAGGGACAGTGGTTACAACAGTGGACAGCTTATCATGTTATCAGGTTACAGGGTGCATAAAAGGGTTAATAATAATAATAGTAATAATACATTTGATTTATAAGCGCCTTTCAAGACACCCAAGGACACTTTACAATCAGGAATACGAACAATAAAACACAATGCGGGTTGAGCAGCGGCAGCCAAACGCGCCAGTGTTCACTCAACCCGGAAGCCAGAAAGAAACCACAAGGGAGGGAGAGGGGGAGAAAAAAAACCTCACTCGAACTATCCTCATCTGAGGATAATTTGAGTCAGGAAAAAAACTCTGCAAAAAACTATTTCTTCACAGATTGCTGAACCTCACCTCAGACTTGCTTTTGACCAACTGAGTCTTTTGGGGATATTCTTTTTTATAACCAATCATGCCACTCACTAGTTTCCAATGAACCTTTTCACCTGGGAAATGTTCAAAACCGTTTTTTTTTTAATATTTCAACTTTCACCTCGACTTTACCAGTCTTTTGTTGCCCCTGTCCCAGTTTTTTGGTCATGTGTTGCAGGCATCAAGTTTGAAATGTTAGACTCTTTGGAAAAAAATAAAATAAATGGCATTCCACAGTTTGAACATTAAAAAAACGGTTTGCAATTCATTCAAATGAATATAGGTTGTAAAAGAATTCGAAAAAAAGATTCAGTTTTTATTTACATTTTATTCGCACAACACGCCATCTACATTGGAATTGGTCTGAAAATGAATATGCTGGCTGCAAGGATTTTTTTTTCAGCTTCCAGGAATTGTGTATGGATCCCTGCCAACCTGATGCCATACCTGTTGTCTGCCATCTGTCCAGTAGAGTGTAAACTGGCATTCATCTGTGAAGAGGGTGACAGGCAAGTGAGTGCGATATCCGTACTACAGTCAGGCTAAGACCCCCGTTACCCAACAAACATTCATCCTGATGAAGGTTTCTGACTCTGTAGAGATAAAGTATGATATCAAATGTTCTCTGTGGCGGACCTGGCATGGTGTGGTGTCGTTACATGTGGTCTGTGTTTGTGAGGCCTCTCAGATGTACTGACGATTTCTCTGAAATGATGTCTGCATAGTTTAGAGCTGGCTTTTCACGGGTCCATGGAACACCACCGTAATAATCACACACTTATCAGCATCTTGACATGACTCACCTGCCAGGTGAACGAGTTATTTTGGGATGAGCTCACTTGTACAATTTTGAACAAATTTAGGAAGAAAATGAATATGTTAAATAGAACACTTTTAAAGGGAAATACTTTTGCAATCAATCTTTTACAGCAAAACTCTTGGTATGTGTTACTGGTGATGATTATCTACAAATTCATAACTATAAATAAAACAATACTTTTTTTTTCTTACCTGATCAAGGCGTTCTGCGATCTGATCGTGACAACATTATTGCTCATAGTTGTGACTCTGGCCTTTCCATGACTAACTGAAATTCGTAACCCAAAAAAAAAAAGTTGAGTTTAACCCTTTCATGCACCCTGTAACCTGGTTACATGATAAGCTGTCCATTGTAGTAACCGCTGTCCTTAAAAGGGTTAAAATACCAAGATGAGGATTGTTAGTTATTTGTTTATTTAAATGTCTAAAATACTTGAATTACTTTGGATATCAATTCAGTCCTGCGTAAAATGGAGTGCTTTTATTTGATCCTCTCCTTCAGTTTTGTTTTTAAAGTGAGTAAATACTAAGTTTGCTGCAAAGATGAAAATATATGAATAAATAGCTTCACTATATGCCACATAAGGGCATCAAATGATGGGCTTGATATAACAGCAAGCACATGGAAAATATCTGTTGGCGCTCCAGATGTGACTCATCATCGTGGCTTTGGACAAACTCTGCAACACTTTTGTGCAAAAGTGTTGGCAAATCTCTCTCAAGAAACAACTGAACGCTGTCATTTGAAGTGAGAACTTTTACAAGGCGTTTATAGAATTGGCAACATCATATAAAGCATACAGGTTGGATTTTGAGTGTGATATCAAGAGTACAAGATCATTTTAGACAATTGTTTTTTAATTCATAGTGCTTTTACAAGGTCCATTTATATCAATATACATACTGGTCAAAACGAAAGCAGAAAACATCAAATGGTTCAATATTGTAAAAGTATACACTCATAGAATACACACAGAAACACACTAAATATAGATTAAGATCGTTGTAAAATAGTATACTTCCATCCATATCCGCATCTTAAACGAAACATCTTTTATGTGAACTGTGCAGAACACAACGCACAACAACAGAGGCATAAAAGCAAAATGAGGAACTGGAAACTTTTCTTTCGGATTTGATTCTATGAATGTCTTACAACGAATCCATGTACATGTCACAGTGTTTGGATGATCCTGATTTTAAAACTGTAAGAATTGGATGTCTTCTTTGGTCTTTTTCTCTATGCAGAAGACGGAAAAAAGAAAAAAGATTAAACACATATATCAAAAGTTTGGCAGAGTGCGCTTTTTGGCAACAACAACACCCAACAGAGCTTCACTCCTCAAAATACTATTTTCTGACCCCCCACCGCCCCCCACCCCACCCCCCTGGTCTAAAACAAATTTACATTGGGAAAACAAAGTAACAATGAAATGTGAAATACAAATATACAAAAGTCAAATAAAATGTACAAAAGTGAAAACAAAGCATTAGCAAATTATTGTTGCAAATGCTGTTTTGTTTTATTGTTTAAAGAAAAAATGATACACCAGATGACCCTTTTCCAGTAAATGTATAGTGATGTTTTTTTTATCGGGCTCTAGAATGAATGTCCTTCCTTTGCGATTAAAAACTATACATGGGCAAAGACGATACAGTAATGTCAACAACGTTGCCAAACTACAGCATAACCTTGCTGCAAAAAAGTGTGTTGAAGGTGGATAAATGATCAATAATCAATATTATTGGCAGAAATAGAAGGCCCTAAAATCCTAATCTTGCATCTGCCCCAAAATCCATTGCTACGGGCCCCATGTATCTGTCCTATGTTATGTCTAATTGGGAGTATAATAATCCTTGTGACAATGCAGTAGATCGAAGATCATTGTTGCCTCAAAGCTCACATCAAAGCATTGCATTTACAGTACATTATAATATCAGTGTAATTAATCGTTCCCTGTCTGATTTGTTGACATTTTGACAAGATATTCACCACAGGGCAGTGATACGCTCAAAACATTGTGTTCATAATCCGCGGTTGTTGACACTTCGGCTTCTTCCTTGACCTTAACTCCAACATGAAATGGGGCATTGAAATCGTTGCGTTATGGATTACATTTTTTTCCCAATATATTGTAAATTACACGCTGACAGAATTGTAACTCGGCAGCAGTGGCTGTGACCAAGCATTATTTTCTGGTTTGTTCTCTAAAAGATGTACTTCTCCGTTTTCTATCCACAGTGACAAGATTAAGCTCTCTGCAGATTGTTGCAACATTCAAACAGTTACGGTGCCTTGTGCTACCCTTGTGGGTTTGGGTGGGGGGCCAGCTTGGGGGGTGTTAATTTTATCACTAGCTTCGTATGGCTTTCATTAAGACGATAATATGCATTGAGAGACACACTCAAGATATCACATTTGATCAGTCAATATGAATGGCATTTATAGTAACAATATCCATCTATCCATCCGTGTACTGTACAAAGTCTTTGTATGTTTTTTTTTTTGGGGGGGGGGGGGGGGGGGGCTCAGTCAACAAATGTGTTTTCAGAATGTGTTACTTTTATTGGTGGATTCTAAAAGTATGGCCCTCTTGCCTGTAGCACCCTGTGGGATCATTTTCTGCATGAACGTGACATGACATATTCGTACTGTATAGATTGTGTTTGATTAGTTTCGATCAGGGTCCGTCAACCCAAGCCAGGCCCTACTGTTGCCATACAGATACCGTGATGTGAAGGGTAGAGTTAGTATTGTACTTCGGAAGGGCTGAGTGTTTTTACATTTGGTCACCATACTACATTTAACAAAGACAGATAGACCAGGTCAAAAAGAAGTCAGTTATGCAACAGCAGGCGACATTGCATTGAGAAACCAGGACACCCTATTCACTGTTGGTCAATATATTAGGGCGGCTCAGCTTGTAGCTGAAAAGCAGTGTGCTTACAGTGTTACATTGAATGCAAAAAATATGTTGGTAATCGTTTTCACTATTTCAACTGAATGTGTGTATAAAAGTGATAGCATTCTTGCATAGAATTGTGTTCAGTACACTGACTTACGTTACCCATTTCTGCTCTCAAATTTCATATTAATTCACTGCAACAGTGACAAAAAGTGAAAAACTGGTTGAATGGCAGTGTGTTGAAATGTGAATTGTGCTTGCAAATTGTGAACATGCATTTGAAAAATGCAAACACAATGTTCATCAAGTAGGTTGGTATTGCCAGTACTTTCCACTTCTGTATTGAAAATGCATCAGAAATGCATGACCCTTTAGTAGTCCATCCATCCATCCATTTTCCAATCCGCTTCATCCTCACAAGGGTTGCGGGGGGTGCTGGAGCCTATCCCGGACTTCTTCGGGCAGTAGGGACACCCTGAACCGGTTGCCAGCCAATCGCAGGGCACACAGAGACGAACAGCCATCCGTGCTCACACTCACACCTTGGGACAATGCTAGCACGCTGGCAGAGGTGCTGGGATGGAATCCGATTCCGGCCATGCCTAGGTGGGATTTTCCCGGGTACTCCGGTTTCCTCCCATTCCTCCCATCTCTCTCCATTTTCAACAATGCTTATCCTGAACAGGGTTGCAGGGAGTTGCTGGAGCCTATCCCAGCTGACTTCAGGCAAAAGGCAGACTACACCCTCAACTGGTCACCAGTCAGTTACAGGGCACTTATAGAGACAAACAACCGTTCACATCCACAGTGTCACAGCATGGGAATCGATCCCACGCTGCCTGCACACAAGTCGGACAATTAAATATTGGTTGAACACTATTTCCAAATCATTAATATTAGCTCCTTCTGCACATTTTATTTTACAAACAGATCTACACCAAGCTAGTAAATATTCAGCAATGACAAGGTACACATCGGTCAGATCCACTTATCTAGCCAGCTAATGGTGGATGCTTGACTCCGCTGACTTGAAATGGCTGTTCTCATCATATCGCATTGTTTCAGTTGGTATCCCACCTTATTCTGCCATCATATACTGTTGCCACCAACGTCAGCACAACACCATCCTGAAATCACATTCGATCTGTAAATTGCCATTCGGCCAGGAAGAGAGGCGAGTGCCCAGTTCGATCGATTACTTTCAAAAGGTAGTTTCACACGCAAAAATGAATGTGATTCTGACAGCCTGACATGGGTTAAGTTCCTCTCGATCCGTTTTCAACAAACCAGGATTTCGCGAATGTGCTGTGAACAAGGAAATCCATCCATCCATCCATTTTCGGAACCGCTTTATCCTCACAAGCGTCGCGGAGCCTATCCCAGCTGTCTTCGGGCAGGAGGCGGGGGACACCCTGAACCGGTTGCCAGCCAATCGCAGGGTACAGAGAGACTAACAACCATCCATGCTCACACTCACACCTTGGGACAATTCTGAGTGGTCAATCAGCCTGCTATGCATGTCTTTGGAATGTGGGAGGAAACTAGAGTACCTGGAGAAAATCCACGCAGTCACGAGGAGAACATGCAAACTCCACACAGGTAGGCCAGAGCTGGAATCGAACCTGGTACCTCTGAACTGTGAAATCGACGCACTAACCACTCGCCCACTGGGCCGCCGCAAACAAGGCAATGTGCTACCATATTTGTTACGTCACCCCTGGTCCGTCGCTGATGATGAATGACCAACATTTTTTTAACGCTACATAAGAAGGAACAAATGTTCTCCCTAAGATGGCACCCATTGGACCCATTCGCATAGCTTGTGTGATTTGCCTCCAGATGCCCATTAGATACCTATAGGGAGTGTACCATGCTTATTGCCAATTGGTATAGGCTGCAGCCCACCCTAAACGCGGAACAGAAGAAGATATACACAATTGGTTTGGAATGGATGGATGGACAGATAGATGGATGGATGGACGGACGGACGGATGGACGGATGGATATGGCAATGGTTTGAGTGTTAAACTTTAACTTTGAATTGTTTGGGTTTTATGGAAAAAAATTAAACTGTCCAGTGTCAGGGGAGTCTACTTTTAGAGATTCCAGAATACTTCTATCTTTCATTTGTTAAAGAGGCAGCATATACCATTCGAAGCTTGGATGTTGCTAAAAAATCAGAATAGCCAATAGGCCTACATTGGTATTATAGTGGGAGAGGGGGTAACACTTTTACTTTTTAAAGATTTCTTGAACCTATAAGGTGAATTCAGAGATGTATTTCTGAAAACACTATAAATGTTTGAAGAGAATTCTAGAAAACATGAAAACATGTGACTGTTTCTTCCTCCTTTTTAGTTGCTGTTCAATTGCTATGGCTCGCTTATGCTTTGTATCTTTATTTTGTCATATTGGCTTGATGTCTCACAGTAGATAAACTTGGATTACTCAGTGACAAGTTGTCAGTACTTTGAGCTTTTTCCCAGCGTCAGCTCTCTTTCGTGTCCTCTGAATCCAGCCCTGCTCTCTGGAGTTTATTTGTACTTTCATAGGTAAAGACTTTTACTTTTCATCATCCGTGTCATGTCTGCTCCTGGGTCCTTATTCCGTTTCTCACGTGACAATATATGTGCCAAGACTGGGAATAATGTACAGTAGTACTTAAAAGAGTTTCTGGCAAGAGTGGTTATCCGGTGTAATTGCGTTACTTAAAAATAATAATGATGACTTGGCCCATACCTACCACTGCAATAATTAGCAAGCAAGCTATGCTTACATCTCGAAAAAACGTATGTTATGTGTTTTGTATTATCCGGGCTACAGAGTTTCTGTCATGTGTACCCATGAGCTTATTCGCCTGCTAGATCACTCGGTAATGTTGACTCACACATGACACCAAATCACGTGAGGCGGTGACTTATGGGATGACAAAGATGCCAGTCCATGGCTGATGGGCTAGCCAAGTAGTTTGCTGACCTGCTTCCTCATTAGCTCACTCGCTTGTGGACGGCGTCAACGTTGTTCAATAAGTCACCTCTTCACTCGGGTTTGTGTTTTGTGTGCGTCCATACCAGTCCCGATGGTTCTTTACCTTTTTGGCCCAGAAGACATGACGGCCAAGATTTCCAAAAAGAATGTGAAATTTAGACTTGTCAGGCCACAGAACACTTTTCCACTTTGCATCAGTTCATTCTAGATGAGCTCGGGCCCGGAGAAGCCAGCGGCGTTTCTGGGTGTAGTTGACAGCTAACTTTTGCTTTGAATAGTAGAGTGTTAAGTTGTAGCGCCGTTACGGACATTGCGTTTCTGAAGTTGTCCTGAGTGAATGTGGTGATATCCTTTACACATTGATGTCGGTTTCTGATGCAGTACCGCCTGAGGGATCGAAGAGTCACGGGCATTAAATGCCGGTTTTCGGCGTTGGCACTTACATGCAGTGATCTCGCCGCATTCTCTGAACCTTTTGATTTATATTATGAACTGTTGACCATAAAATTCCTAAATTCCTTGCACTTGTATATTGAGGAACACTGTCCTTAAACTCTTCATCTATTTTCTCGTGCAGTTGTTCACAAAAGGTGAACCTCGCCCCATCTTTGATCTTGTGAATGAATGACTGAGTAATGGCCCCTACCTGTTCCCATTTAGGCCGTTCACCTGTGGGATGTTTTAAACAGGTGTTTGATGAGCATTCCTCAACTAACTCTGTCTTTTGTTGCCGCCTGTCCCAGCTATTTTGGAACGTGTTGCAGCCAGAATATTAGTTAATGTTTATTTGCTAAAACAAAGTTTATCAGCTTGAACATTAAATATCTTGTCTTTGTTGTGTATTCGATTAAATATAGGTTGAACATAATTTGCAAATCATTGTACAGTCAAACCTCGGTTTTCGTCCATAATCCGTTCCAGAAGGCTGTTCGAAAACAGAAATTGTTCGAAAACCGAAACCACGCTCTTTTTAAAATAAAAATGTTTACTGAACACGTCTGCTCGCACGAGGAAGTGACGCTTCCTCGTGTAAGGAAGGCGAGAGGAGTCAAATGGTGCATTCAAGTGCGCTCAGTTTGTTTGAGAACCGAAATTTGTTCGTCATCCGAGGCATAAAAAACTCGGAATTTTTCATCCAAAACCAAATTGGTCGAGAACTGAGACGTTCGAAAACCGAGGTTTGACTGTATTCTGTTTTATTTATGATTAACGTCCAAACTACATTGGAATTGGGTTTTTATATTGGATTGTAGTGAAGCCGTCATATACAGCAAATCACAAATCTGTTGCAAGCTAGTGATGAGTAGTTGACACGGCATCTCAAATGACATTTGAGCAAGATTCATTGAAACTCCACGTCAAAAAATGTTTTAACAAACACTAACATTTGTCATACAAACATTTCAATTGCATCACTTAACTGTATTTGTTTTCTTTGCAGCCTGTTAGGCAGTAATGGCTCTCATAAGTGTCACTTTGCAATAGACAACCGATTGCAAAACCCATGCAGCTGACATTGACAGTTTTTATCACGGACATTTCAGAGTCTCCCCGTGTTGAAGTTTCAGAAGCCTCACAGCACAGGATCACGAGATTGTGCCCACGCAGGTTTGCATAGGGGAATGACACGCATGACCACTGACTGTGGAAAACAGGATACAGGCAACGTCGCAACAGGAAGTGTTGCGCTCCTCCTCAGCAGAACATCAGTTTAGCCAGACTGAGAGCTGGTTGATGTCCAAACTCTTGAAAATCCTGTGGTAGTGCACATATTTCGTAATCACCCTCGCTCAACATTTATTCTTAAGAAATGCTGTTTTAAATAAATAAATAAATAAACGTGATATTTTGAAATCATATAAAAACCCGATACATGATCATTAGATTTTTCTCGAACATTTTTAAAGTCTTGTCAGTGCAGTGTACTTGTCTACCAACATCAAGCATGCGGTTAAACACACTTGAAAATGGCACATTGTGACACTATATCTTAATGCAGTGACATTTTAGAATGGTTTGATCAAACTGTGGTGGGTGGAGGATTAAGTAAGATTTAGTTTGATTTAGAAATACTTAACACTTCCGAGGCAAATTTGTGTATTAATCGGCTGGCTTATCTAAATTTAATCTACCTGATGTTGTCACTCACATGATCTCAAAGTGGATGTTAATCATCATTTAAAGTGTGATATTATGCAAATGAAACAAGAACAACAAAAACTGGGTTGGGAAAAAAAACTGTATATGGTTTTAAAGTAATTAAGCTGCTGGTTAAACACTACAAAAGAGATGTGTGAACACACTGCAGTATTGTACAATGGAATCGACAAAGTAATACTAAAAGATCAGTGTGTCCCTCCAGGGTAACGCCCACAGTCTCTCAAAGTGCAAAAGTTATTTGGTCTTACCAGTTTGCTGTGTAAATCATGCAGTGGACAGCGGATATATTCCCACAAAAGTCACTTCACCAACTACTGGAAGCAAATTGCCAAAGGTGGTTGAAAAATGCAGCTTTCTATATATCTCTGAATTAGCAGGGGAACTAAAAACTTCCTTAATTCTGCCAATTTAGGTTGAGTACCATAAGGCTTCTTCTCCTATTTCTTCTTCCTTATTAAAACAAGAAGGTGACAAACTTCCTACAGAACATGTTGTTTCAGGCTGTCAGTCCACAGTGAACATTAGACAGTATGACTGGTTACTTATATGTACGTTGTATTTTGAATTGAATGGTATACACACACACAAAAAAGAACACTTTAAAATCACTTAATTCAACACTTATGTTTTTTGATCAAGTGACTACTTTTTTTTGTGAAATTGATAGTTTTATGATATGCGACTGTACATCTTGTCCAGGTCATGACAAAACTAACAATGAATGAATGATATAGTGGAAAGAAAGTAAATGCAATTCTAAGTTGAATTAGTAACAGTAACATGACTTCTAAAACGAACCAACAAGTTGCATTGCCATCAAATATATATTTTTTTTACAAGCTACAATAATGTGGAATCAATATTGCATTTAATTTCTGTGGGTGGACAACGCACAAAGAAGACCGTTGTCCTTGACTGACACTCAGCAGAGGTTTCAGTGTCCATTATTTGTTTCACAATGACATGGAACAGTTGCCTGACATGCGTGCTAGGGGACATCCAGCTCTCTCACTTCTTATTCCTGATTCCTCATTTTCTCTGGACTCCTCGACACCAACCCCCAGCTAAGGCCGGTGGATATTATTAGACAAGTGTGAATCACAAAGTACATGGACAAACACTCACTCAAGCACATAGGCACCAAAAGAGATAAACCAAAAACTCGGTGCGAAGAAGCAAGCATAGGCTGTATTTCCAATAATTTATTTTGTTTATTTGAACATGTTGTTCCCTGTTTACTGGATGTTCACGTCGCAACAACTTTTTTTTTTTAAATGCACATTTAGAAATGTATACCATATAAGGCTTTCAGCCCCTATCTCTCTAAACAACCCAAGTTCCTCTTTTTTTTTTTTTCTTGTTGCTTAAGCCAGACAAGGATGATTCAGTGCGGATATTAATCATGTGTTTTGTTGTTGTTCTTTTTCTGCTGTTTTTATCTTCATATCTCACAAGACCAAGTCTGGAACAGTTATCTATTTTTTTTTTTTGAATAAGAGGAAATTTGTTAATAACGTGACAAGTAAGCATCAAAAACTGTGCCATCAAACTGACTCTGACAATAACAAGGGCTAGATTATTTTCAGTTTTGCTGTCATATATATTGTAGCTTTAAAAAGCATGTGTGATGGCAAAGCACTGTGGCAAGATATGGAATAAATGCTCAAATGGCTTGCCATAAAGCACATTATGTTGTACAAAGTTTCCCATACTTGTATTTTTTTCTTCTAAATGAATCATTTTAATGGATTGTATGTGACGTTTTCTTGCCTGCTCTCAGCGCAGTGAATTGCTATTGCATGCACCACCTAGTGGCCGCATACATTGAGACACAAAATAACCATGGAAGCAGGGGGCTTCTTTGTCCTTTTCTCCACAATGACCTGCTATCTTGACTCATTTGTGGTACATATCCGCCTACTTGCTCAAAGGGCCAATTATTTGGATTAGCAATTCATACCATACAAAACTGCTATATGCGCTTCTGACATTCTAATACAGTAATAAGAAACCTGCTCAAGTCTCAAAGAGTCAATGTTTTGTCAAGACAACATATAGCATTTCCCCCTCATCTATTTAGTTTGATACAGGGTTGTATGAATATAAGATGAATATGTATTAAAATGGATTGTTCTACATGAGGAGGGCGCACAATAATTAATGATTACAGGACAAGTGGTGCCTCAGAACAACATATGTACAGTTTGTTGATAGCCTCACAGCATAATTGCACATTTTTTGCTTACTGTTAAAATAGTCGAAAATACCAATGTACTTGCTAAAAATGTTTTTTTCTTGTTTTCTGAAAAATGTCATTACGACTTTGGCATCTGTTAAATAAGAAGCCTATTTAATAATTTGCCTACTCCACATTGAGATTTTTTTTTTTAAGATGCTGGTTACCTGTGCAGCTTCATTTTATCATGCTACACATTTATTTGCTTCAGAAACCATTGAGGGTTATTTTTGAAAAAGATTCACACATATTTTGCAGCTGTCTTGTTGTGTAGGGAACACATTAACAGTAATGGACAAGTTGATGCTTGGAAGAGAGAGACAATGCAGTTCAATACATGTAATAGTACAGAAGAAAGTATACAGTGGGGTGAGATGGATCGGTTTTCTTTTTTAAGTTTCAATAATTTAGTGTTTTCTAATCAAAATATAAAACCCCTTAGAGGAACAAGTCGGTTGTACAGTAGAGTGAGAACATGCAGAGAGGAACTGACACATGAACCACAAACATCAAACACTCAAGCAAATTCTCTGTCAAATAGGCCTACAGGGTGTCCTAAAATGCATCCATCCATCAATGATCCAAACCGCTTATCCCCCGAGGGTCTCGGACATGCTGAAGCCTTTCCCAGCTGTCATCGGGCAGTAGGCGAGGTACACCTTGAACTGGTTGCTAGCCAACCGCAGGGCACACAAAGACAAAACAACCATTCACACTCAAGAGTCACACCAAGGGACAATACAGAGTGTTCGCTTAGCCTACAGTGCATGTTTTTTGGAATGTGGGAGGAAACCCAGAGAACTTAAATCCATTCATGCAGGAATTATAATAACCTAGATCTGTATTTTTAGGGATTTTTTTGGGGTGAATTTGTTCATGTAGGAAAGAGCTACCTTTTAATAGCTGTCCACTGTGATGACCACCAGAGATGGGCATTCCATCAATACTTACGCAAGGTATGGCACTGACGGACGCCTGTTTTGCTTATGACTGGCGAATAACAGGAAATAAACTAACAAAAAAATGACCGACAAAGCCCTGACAGAGGTGGGTTTTCGTCTGTCAGTGTGATCGTCACTAAACGGATCAAGGACCGGGGAACCTCTCCTCAATACGCTAGAGCTGTAAGTAATTTTGGGCTTGGATTACTAATTACACTTTTGCCAAAAAACATGTCATCAATAGTCCAAAAACGGAAACATCCAATTTTATCATAATAGAAAATGAAGTGCACTTATATCATGCTTTATCTACACCATATGTTGTCCAAAGCATTTTACCTCAAATTCACTTATGTTTTTTTGATTTTACACATTGAATGTAAATACGCGCTAACTGCAACGCAGCGTCAACCTTTCGTTCAAGGCATTTACTTACTTTACCCACCAGTATCTCCCGGCGTACACTATTGAACGGCAGAACCCAGGGTGTTCTCGCAATCATGCATCCATCCATTTTCCGAAACATTTATCCTTTTTACCAATTTTAAATCCATCCGCTTACTGTACTGGCTGCTAGCTGCCGCTGAGCTAACCTGTGTATTTTGATATCCTCATCCATGTGCAAGTGGCCAAACCGCCTGAGGCAATCAATTAAGTAAAAAAAGGACAAAAGGCATTGAAAAACTGTCGAGCTGGGTTTCATTGACTGCTTAACAGTTTCATTTAATACTTGATAGCCAGCGAAATGGTCCCCACCACACACAAACGCTTTCATGTTTCGCATGCGTGAACGTGTGTGTATGTGTGTGTGTGTGTGTACGTGCGTGATGTGACTTCAATAATCTTATTCGGTGTTAGTTTAAAAAATATAGCTAGATAGATAGATAGATAGATAGATAGATAGATAGATAGATAGATAGATAGATAGATAGATAGATAGATAGATAGATAGATAGATAGATAGATAGATAGATAGATATTCACCTTGCCCACATAACCTGCTGTAGTAGTAAGGGTTGCAGCACACTTTCCCATCGTCCCCCCTTCAAATTGTTGGCAGTGGTGGAGCACAAAATATATAGAAACACACACACACACACACACACACACACACACACACACACACACACACACACACACGGCAGGTGACTGGTTAGTGCGTCGACCTCACAGTGCAGAGGTCATGGGTTCGATCCCGGCTCCAGCCTTCCTGTGTAGAGTTCCCCTTTGCCTGCGGGGGTTTTCTCTGGGTATTCGGGTTTCCTCCCACATTCCAAAAACATGCATGGCGGGCTGATTGAACAAATCAGGCATGTCCAGCTCTGGGCCTGTAGGCCAGTCACTCTATTGACTTCATCGTCAACAACAGTTAAGATGGTTTCAAGGCCCCCATTACCACCCAAGTCTATCGCTGCTGCATCGGTTTCATCACTACACACCACGGCTCTTCATCTATCTCAGGCAGAGAAGTACTCCAGTGAGCAAGGGGAGTGCCGTCCTTTTATTATGGAATGTAAAATACACTACCAGCCATCAGCCTTGACTATAGAACAAGGTGGGATTTATGGTGTCACATTTCTCTGGGAGGGCTAGGGCATCAAATGCCACGGCCCTTCATGATATCTTTTCAAAAAAGGACTCAAGATGTATTAGTTATCAACCCTCAAATCCTTGACTCATTAATCACATTAGCAATAAGAATGGACTATCGTCAATAAGAACGCAAGAGAAATCACCGCCATCAGAGCAGTGCTGTGGTGTCAACAGCAAAATTTCCACAGAAAGTTGACTAAGCAGAGAAAGAGGAACCAATCCAGCTGGGATGAGCAAAACTGTCCATGGAAGAGCATTGTTGCCACCTGCAACAAGGGAGATGTTTCTATTGTGGGCAGTCAGGTCATATCCTGTGTGTGAGTGGGTTATCTTTGGGTACTCTGGTTTCCACCCACATTCCAAAAACATGCATGTCAGGTTAATGGCACACTCTAAATTGTTTCTAGGTGACTTCAGGGGGATTACTGTACAGTACTTCGAATGGGAAACGTTGTTATATGGATTCAAATGATATGGCCAATTTTTTTACACCAGTCTGAAAAAATATAAAAAATAATAACCCACCACCTGTAATTTTTTCAGATATTATTTTTCATTTAAAAGCTTTGTAAGACAAAGAACTTGTTTGTGGGGGAGAGTGAATCTGGAAAGAGCCAAAGTGGGCAGTTCTGACCATCCCAGGTCAAAAGAGACTCTCGATTGGTGCAGATTGTAATGGACATGTTGGTGAAGGAGGCGGCCCGCTAGTCCAGTGGTTAGTACGTCGACTTCACAGTGCAGAGGTACCGGGTTCAATTCCAGCTCCGGCTTCCCTCTGTGGAGTTTGCATGTTCCCTGCGTGGGTTTTCTCCGGGTACTCCAGTTTCCTCCCACATTCCAAAAACATGCATGGCAGGCTGAGTGAACACTCTAAATTGTCCCTAGGTGTGAGTGTGGGCGTGGATGGTTGTTCGTCTCTGTGTGCCCTGCGATTGGCTGGCAACCGATTCAGGGTGTCCCCCTTCTACTGCCTGAAGACAGCCGTGACCCTAGTGAGGATAAAGCGGTTCGGAAAATGGATGGATGCTATCAGTGCAGCCAACTCCAGAAGTTCAAAAGGGCAGTTAATGTCCTAGACAGGAAACCAATGCACTTCCACAGAGGAACGCAATCCTGGAATAAGTTGCTAATACACTTTAGAGACTGTGATAACTTTCCACTTTTCCCCCCAAAAAAACAACCCAAAAAACTTAAACATTGGCTAAAAATATATCAGACATGCACCCATTACACACCATTTCCAGACTCCAGCCCGTTCCAGTGTGCTTCTGGCCAACCAATTTGTAGCTCTAAGTGATTTGTCTGGACTGTTTTTTTTGTCTTGTAATTGAGTACTGCAACTGTTTGTAATGTCTCTTTTATGATGCCTTACCTATTTGTTTTTTTTATTTCTGTCATAGTGGTCTTCAACCTTTATGTGTCTCACTGTGCTATTTGAATAACCAGCCTTGTTGGGACTATGGCTGAAAACTAGCATTTATGCTAAATCTGGCACATTTACAAGGTCAAGGTCATCTTTATTGTCAAATACAGTATGCTTTATGTATGACATGCAGCATAGATGACATTTCTTCCTCTCAGTCCTCAGTGCAAACATGCAAACATGCTGTGCATTAAACACACACAGCTAAGACAAGATAGCAGCTACACTGTATAAAAAGACATAATATGTCATCTGAACAGTATAAACAGTACAGTATAGACAATATAAACAATATAACAACATAAATAATGGCACTGTGGCTATTGTGGGTAAAGTGAGGTAATGCATTGTGCAATACGCAGATGTCGGATGATGAGGGGAGGGTCATAGTCTGTGACAGGAGGCAGGGGTCAGGCAGAGGCAGAGGGCGACATTTTATTCTTGTGTTGATTAATGTGCACTGTCCCAAATAAATAAATAAATGAATACATACATACATACATTAATAAATAAATAACGTTCCCTGATGCACCAGTCAACATTTTTTCATCACTATCCTTATTCCTCCTAACCAGGTGTACATCCTTTCCATCTCTGTCTGTCTGAACAACCTGTAAAGATCTTTCTCACTTATTTTTTACTGTCCGACATCACAAAAATGCCTCTTCTTTTGGCCTTTGCCACCACCTCCTTTGCCCGATGTTGCGTCTCCTTGTATTCGTGTCTTCTCTCCTCAGTGCTCTCACTGACCCACTTCCTGGCTAACCTCTGATATGCTTTCTTGCACTTTCTGGTTCCCCACCCAAGTCTCCTTCTCTCCTTTCCTACCAGAACACATTCCAAGTACTCTCCTGACTGTCTCTTAGATCACCTTGGCTGTCGTGGTACAGTCTTCTGTAAACCACCCCTATCCACCGAAAGCCATGTCACCTTTCTTTTCTTGAATAGCTGCATGACACGCTTCCTTTTTCAGCTTCCACTACATAGTTCTCTGCTCTGCCTTTGTCTTCTCAATCTTCATCCCTCCAACAGTTATTTTTTATTTTTTGATTTCCAGCCTCTTCTGGAAGAAAATGTTCCCCACAGCCAAAGCCATACTTTTGGCAAGGTCCACCACCATCTGTTCCTCCAACTTGCCAGGATACCAAATTTACACATCACTTCTTAATCACCCCTGTTTCCTTCACCAACATTCATTCATTCATTCATCCATCCATTTTCCTAACCGCTTTATCCTCACTAGGGTCGCGGGGGGTGCCGGAGCCTATCCCAGCTGTCTTCGGGCAGTAGGCGGGGGACAGCCTGAATTGGTTGCCAGCCAATCGCAGGGCACACAGAGACGAACAACCATCCACGCTCACACTCATACCTAGGGACAATTTAGAGTGCACAATCAGCCTGCCATGCATGTTTTTGGAACGTGGGAGGAAACCGGAGCACCCGGAGAAAACCCACGCAGGCCCGGGGAGAACATGCAAACTCCACACAGGGAGGCCGGAGCTGGATTTGGACCCGGTACCTCAGCACTGTGAAGCCGACGTGCTAACCACTGGACTACCGGGCCGCCCATACCCTACTATAAATAACCAAAATAATATGTCTTTCCTTTGTTTTGGTCTAGAGAAGCACAAGAACATTCGGAAAAGGTTGAAATGAACATATCTTTTACAAAACATTTCATGAAACACCTTAGATTTCCTTCGACAAATGTGCAATTTACTTTTATCATTCACATATATGCATTGGAACTGATCCCACTGATTGTACAACCTTTAACAAGTATTTGGTATTGAAAAATATAGTAATGAACTTTAAGATTAAACAAGATTTATAAAGAAAGGAATTTTTAAACCATTTACACATGGGCATATAACATCGAAATTGAATTCCTGCCTACACCTTAAAAAATAAGAAGAGTGTTATTAACTGTGTAAAGTATTCACATGTCCTTGATAGCGTCTGCTGTGTTGGGTCTGTCTCAGTGACAGACTGAGGCGGCTGTTGTCTTCTTCTCTGATCAAAACAGTGTGTCCCCTAGCGCAGGGGTCCCCAACCTTTTTTGCCCCACGGACCAGTTTATGTCAGACAATATTTTCAGGGACTGGCATTTAAAGTGTGGCGGATTAATACAACAAAATAATATGGTATGAGCTGCATGAAAACTGTGGTGTTTTCAAAATACATTATAATAATAAACACAAGGAGCGTCTAATCTGGCCGCAACACTCTGATCGCTATGGTAATGTTTAATGACTTCAAAATACGATACAACGCAAATTCAAAGTGCATGAAAATGACGACTCACCACAGCCCCGAGCTTGATTTTTTGCAACCAGACGGTCCCATCTCGGGGGAATAGGAGACAATGACATCCAAAGTGTGTGGTTTATGTCCAGTCTACTTCGTAATTTTGTTTTAGTCGCCGTTGCTGCAGAAAACCCCCGCCTCACACAGGTAGCATGTCGGAAATAGCAAGTGCTATTGTGGCGATCTCAGAGTATTCAGCCATAACTTTAATCCAGTTGTCTCGAACGTACTTATAGAGTCGCCGTCATTTGCAATCTCTAGCAGTTTTTTTACTCATTTTGCGAGCTCCAGCGTTTTGTTTTTAGCGTGATCGGTCATGTGATGGAGAAGCGTGGCTTAACGTGAGTCAAGCGTGACACAGACGGATGTAACGGAGAATCCGGAATTAGCCCTGCGGCTATTCATACTTGGGATAGGCTCAAAAGTAGGATCAAGCGGTTCAGAAAATGGATGGATGGATGGATCTTATAATTAAACATCGTATTCCGAAATAAATAAAACGGAATTAAGGCAAGTTCTTTCTGTGCGGCCCGATACCAAATGCGGACCGGCGGTTGGGAACCCCTGCCCTAGCGGATACTTCATGAATTGCACCTTATTAAAATATTCCGTGTATTTTATGCATTTTTTCACTTTTAAATTATCCTGCGGGCCTGATCGAATCTCCTTGGGGGCCGGTTCCGGCCCGCGGGCCTTATGTTTGACACCACTGCTCTAGAAGATCCCACAGGGGACATGGACAAATGCTTCACTCCACAAAGCACATGTAGACCAGTATGGCAAACTCCTATGCACCCTCATAGACCCAAAGGAGGAGCAAAGGATGCTTCATGACTACTGAATGGAGCATCTTTCATGAAATGAATGTGAATGATGCCGCTGAGTCTGTCACTGATTACATTAAGTTCTGCGTGGTCAATGTCATACCTCATAGAGAAATAAATATACCTGTATACCCAAACAATAAACTTTACAAAACCAAAAATATGAAAGATTTCATGAATCGTAAAAAGGAACTTAACTGCATGCTTAGGGACGCGAGGAATAGCTGTAAGGATACAATTGAACAGAACTTTCATGCTGGGAACTCTTAGAAGTTGTGGGATACTATGAAGGCCATCACCAACATGACCACTGGCAAGAAATGCCTGAGTACTCCGAATGATTTGCAAAAAGCAAATGAATTAAATGACTTCTTTTTGAGATTTGAGGCCCATGATTTCTCTTCTGAGTGTGATAATGTATTAAAATCTATATGTGTCATCGACCAGGATGCCATAAAGCTGATTGAACCCACCAAAGTCCCTTTTCAAACACGGTAGTGCCAAGAACGCCACAGGGCCAGATGGCATTTTCACATTCCTTCTAAAAATCTGTGCGGAAGAGCTGACGCCGGTGCTGTGTCCTGTCTTTCAAAAATCTGTAAATCAGCACACCGTTCCCACCTGCTGGAAGAAATCAGTTTTAATATCAGTCCCCCCCCCAAAAAAAAATACTTTCCAAAGGAAAATAATTATTTTTATCCAGTTGCGCTAACATCAAATATAATGTAATAAATAAATGTAATAAAATGTTTTGAGAGAATCATAGTGTCCTCACTCAAGAAGGAGGTCAACCTGCTGCTTGATCATTTTCAGTTTGCCTGTAAGCCGGGGCGTGCCACAGATGATGCAATTAATACTTAGTAATAATCAATTAATAATTAGTCATCTGGTCACTTAACATCAGGAAGACCACAAAGTTTTTGTTCGACTTTTGTTTGTCGATTTTAGCTCAGCATTTAATACATTGGAGCCACATCTACTGATTGAGAAACTGGAAAATATGCATGTCAATCCTTTTATTTTGAAATGGTTTATGTCCTTTCTAACGAACCGTGCGCAGCATGCCAAAGTTAACAATGTCCTCTCTGGGTTCAGACACTCCAGCACTGTTGCCACCCAAGGATGTGTCAGCTCCCCTGTGTTTTGTACTTTATATACCAACAATCCATCCTAATAATTACATCATCAAATTTTCAGATGACACCACCATCCTGGGCCTGCTGCATAAAGATTACAGCTCAGCAATTTACCATTTTGAGATCTGTAATTTTGAACTGTTACAAACATTCTTTTATTCCTACATCTATTAAGATAATGAATGCAAATATATCGGTGTGTGTGTACTGCACTGAATTGATTATCGGGGATTGCTTTTTTTTCATAAGATTGTGGTGTGTTTCGCCGACTGTAAACTGCAGAACCAGTTCAGTATCCATGACAAATTTCCCTTTGGTGACATTAAAGTATTTGAAATGAAATGAAAAATAAATTAAATATGCAATACAAAGTGCGACCTCACTTGTGTCTTTGGATACATTTATTTGTATGACCCAAAGGAATAGCTACCGTCAAATTTTTGGAAACACCTTCAAATTAGAATTGTCTCAAACACAATAGAGGTCAAGAAATCCAACTTAACAATTCAACAGCTGTGAAGTGAAAGTCATTCCACGTCAAAAAAACATAATCCAAATCAGAAAGCTGACTGAGAAATGACCAAACTTTGCAAAGCTGTTATCTCAGAAAATGGGACCCACTTTGAAGAATCCATCCATCCATCCATCCATTTTCCGAACCGCTTTATCCTCACTAGGGTCGCGGGGGGTGCCGGAGCCTATCCCAGCTGTCTTCGGGCAGTAGGCGGGGGACACCCTGAATTGGTTGCCAGCCAATCGCAGGGCACAGAGAGACGAACAACCATCCACACTCACACTCATACCTAGGGACAATTTAGAGTGCACAATCAGCCTGCCATGCATGTTTTTGGAACGTGGGAGGAAACCGGAGCACCCGGAGAAAACCCACGCAGGCCCGGGGAGAACATGCAAACTCCACACAGGGAGGCCGGAGCTGGATTTGAACCCGGTACCTCAGCACTGTGAAGCCGACGTGCTAACCACTGGACTACCGGGCCGCCCACTTTGAAGAATCAAAATGATAAAACAATAAAACGTTCATCCATCCATCCATTTTCCAATCCGCTTATCCTCACAAGGGTCGTGGGGCGTGCTGGAGCCTATCCCTGCTGTCTTCGGACAGTAGGCGGGGGGCACCCTGAACTGGTTGCCAGCCAATCGCAGGGCACACAGAGACAAACAACCATCCACGCCCACACTCACACCTATGGACAATTTAGACTTAGAGCGTTCCATTAACCTGCCATGCATGTTTCTGGAATGTGGGAGGTACCTGGAGAAAACTCACCCAGGCACGGGGAGAACATGCAAACTCCACACAGGAAAGCCAGTATCGAACGCTGCACCTCTGCACTGTTAAACCGTCGTGCTAATCCGTCGACCACCGGGTTTGATGATTTATACTGTAGTATGAAACTACAATTAAGACATGAAAAAAAATAGAATTAGAGGATAACATTTGCCTGGTACTGTACTCCCATACCAAAGGGGACCGTTGCATCATAACTTCAGGCAAAGGCCTATTTGGGGGGTTTAATTTCTCTACTCATGTTTAGCCCAAAATTTTCCTTTCCATTACAAGCACAATACAAGTTAATAAAGTAGGTAAATTATTTTTTGGGGATATTTCTTGTTTTGCGCCAAGTTATCAAAACGGGTATTGTAAAAAAAAACAATGCAGAAATGCAATTTTACTTTTGCACTTGCATTTCAGAGCCTTTTTTAAAAAGTGCTCAGTACTCCAACAGTACGGTGTAAATTATTTTGATTTCTATCGTCGATTTTGTCGATTGACCTGTTGATTAAACTTTTGCAACTTTGTAACTGTAGATTTTTGTTTAACTGAATCCTGGGTTGCTCATTTTGTGATCGTGACAGCATTGTGATTCAACGTGGGGCCATGGGACTAATACAATAACATGCGTATGTAAAACTGCACACGCCTAGCTCAACTACGCATGTAGTCCGAAAGCAAGACGGTCCCCAAGTGTTTCGTTTCTGTGGGGCGTGATTATCTACGTCTCCTACTTCCTTTCTCATGTGCCAGTTTTTCCTCTCCAGCTACCTCATACGTGGCTGTTGGAGGAAAGGAGGAAAAAAGCTGTGCTCCTGGAAGGCAGCTGCGGCCGGACCTTTCCTGCCTTCGGCTGCCGGACGGTGGGGATCCTGTCTGGCGTACGGGGCAAGGCAGCGTGTATTAAATTGGCCTGGATGGCAGGGATACTCTGGTGCAAAGACTGCTTAAACCATAAGGTATTGTAAGTATAAAATCGACTGGGTGCCACGTCACTAACTTGCAAGTGATGCTTGTGACAGTACCGCGCACTGATTGAACTTGTCGCCGCTACTGACTTTAGCACGCAAGTGTTATTATTGTGCTAACGTTAGCTTGCTAATTTAAGTGCATGGGTCGGATCTAGTTTAGACGGACGTTGACAGATTAATACAATTAAGATAGCACTCATTTGGCGCAGTGGATGTTTGATTAAAGATCTTACGGATTATTTGATGAAGTATCTATCTGCAGTATGTTATGTAATCTTTCCCTGAAACTCCTTTGCGGTCGATACAACGTCAGACAGTGATGATGAGAGCAGTCAAGTTGATTTTATTAGCATCTTAAGTAAACGTATGTCGGATCAAATTAAAGTATTTTCTTCACCCCTAAAAGTTTGAACGAGATGTTTTTTCACTAAAAGGTAGTGCGGAAAAATGCCACACAGCTTGTGTACCAATTGCTTTAATAGAAAATTCCCCCTAAAAGTAAATTGCGTAAATTATTATTACTATTCCGACTCCAAATTCAGCAACAAACTACTGCACGGCTACTTGTACATCTCGTGGGCCTGACAAATTTCCATCAACGCAAACAGTTTTCCAATAACTGCTTTGAAAATAGAACTGAAACGTAAGATGTGGATGCAATCAACATTAGCGCGTCAACATCCCAGTCATTCATTCACAGCCCATATACACCCTTTAACACTCTTCTTAACTTCAGTTTTAACAAACAAATGCTATTACTCTAATTATACATACACACATACATACATATGCATCTGTGTAATAGTTTATGGAAAAAACATATTTAAACCAAAATATGTAACATTTTGTTCTGTTAATTCTTGCTACACGCCCCTCAGATTTTTGTTACTGTTTGAACTGCTTCAAACGGTGACTGAGGGCATTGCCATATTGGCTGATATTCAAACCATGGTATTTATTAAATCCCTTGACAGTAACAGTGCGTGTAAAATTGTAATAATGATATTGGAAGTATTTCTGAATGGGCTATTTTCATATTCATTCATCTTCCGAACCGCTTGATCCTCACTAGGGTCGCGGGGTGTGCTGGAGCCTATCCCAGCCGTCTTCGGGCAGTAGGCAGGGGACACCCTGAATCGGTTGCCAGCCAATCACAGGGCACACAGAGACGAACAACCTTTCACGCCCACACTCACACCTAGGGACAATTCAGAGTGCTCAATCAGCCTGCCATGCATGTCTTTGGAATGTGGGAGGAAACCGGAGTACCCGGAGAAAACCCACGCAGGCCCGGGGAGAACATGCAAACTCCACACAGGGAGGCCGGAGCTGGAATGGAACCCGGTACCTCTGCACTGTGAAGTCGACGTGCTAACCACTGGACTACCGGGCCGCCGTCTATTTTCATATTTATTCCTTAAATTATATGATACTTAACATGTCACATGTCTTTTATGCAATGAAATCAATTTAACAGATTAAAAACATAGTCCCTTAGCAAAGCTAACCTGATTTTTTTTTTTTAACTACCATTTTTGAGGGAAATTATTGTGTAGCTGTAAAAACGCAGTACTCTATGGTGTAATATGGTGCAAATACCATTGCTGATGCAGTATTGTAAATATTTTGTATATTTTTGGCCTCAATCTCCTCATTATGGCTGACATCGGCTGTAAAGCTTTTTCTGTTAGCAGGTGCTAATATGGCTGATCGATACCATTGACATGGAAACGCGGTTCTTAAAAAATATAAATTACAATCACTGTTCATTGGTTATATTTTTCCAAGCAAATAGGATGTTTAATGAAATACCTATCAGTAGTTGGGGGGGAAAAAATGTTAACAGCCTTTAACATGTAGAGCAGCTTTCTTGTCTCAAATTTTCCAAGTTAGAATACCTCCAACTTGCGGAGTCATCAGCGAGCCTTCCAGTTGTCTTTTCTGACTGGTAACTGATTTTTTTTTTTTAACTACATGTAGCGAGCATACATCTCCTGTGCAACTGTTTATTCATTTTTCCAATATAGGCATCATAGGGAGGTGAATACACTTGTATTCTGGTCCTGCCTACAACATATAAAACAAGACAATACATCAGAGCATTTTAGATGCTAACAAGGAACTATCATCCTACTAATCACATGATGACAGAGTATTCCCATATTTCTCTTGCTTTTTCCCATAGTGACTGATTTTCTGCACCATGTTAGACTGCAATATTGTTTTCGGTCTGAACTTTTTCACAAAATAAAGGATTGAGAATTGAATTTCCATATGTTTTGCTAAACTACTGCATATATATTGCTGTCGTTACAGAATTACCAGTTACATGGGTTCTTTGGCCCATGGGACACATGAAAGTTGAACGCGGTCGGAGGCCCACCTGGGCTGTATCTGCTCTGTTAATCATAGTCACTCTGCTGATGCTGCCCTCTGAGGTGGCATCAGGCCGGAAAATTACTCAAACAACCATGGCTCACGCAACCGCTACTGCTGCAAGATCAGGTCCTAACTTCACTGAAGACCTTCAAGGCCTCCAGGCCCTAGCAGACTTCCTAGCTAGTGAGCATGCTCATGTTTGGGTCTTGTCCCTTGTGGGCTCAGTTGTTGTTGGCCTCAGTGGGATTTTCCCCTTGCTCATCATCCCAATCGAAGCTGGAGCAGCCCTGAAAACCGAAGGTAGGTCGTGTAAGATGAATTCTTATCAGATTTTACTGTCGGTAGCAACATCTATGGTTTACAGTATTTTGCAAAATGTGTCATGTGATCTTAAAACCTTTTCACTGTTGCACTTCGGTTGTCTGCATATGCCCAAAGAGAAATGAACCAATGCCACTTTTTAGACGAGTACAAATACAAGTACAACACAGTACTTATATTTGAGGATTCGACAAGACCAAGTACTGATACTTGATAATGCCCTTTTCACTTACAATCATTCCATTTCACGATTATTGTCGCACTTGGTGTTGATTCTAAACAAAAAGAAAAAAAAAAGGATCCAATTTTCTGTCTTTAATTTTGAAGCCTGAAATGTGGCAAAAGGTCAAAAAGTCCAAGGGGGCCGAATACTTTTGCAAGCCACTGTACCTAAATGCGTACAAAACCTAGTTTACACACATTGTGTGGGACTTAAACATGACTTCAAATGGGAAGTGCTTTTCTCAAGAATAGTTGAATCACCACAAAACACACAGACACACACTTTGCCTATGTTTAGCTGTTTATAACATTCTGCATAATGACTGTGTTTTGGCTACCACTGTTTTTGTCTTTGCGAATTTCCTGACATTTTTAGCCCCCTTTTTTTATTTTTTTATTTATACTTACCTATCAGCATGGGCACAGCATTGGAAACTATGAACAGTCACTGTGAAACAGATGACATTGAGCTGGTTGCAATTCCCTGTCCGCATCTTCTGTTTGTGTACGGTACACAAACAGAAGATGAGGCTAAGTCAAGATAGAGAGAGACTTGGTCACGTGTGTGCACATATGACAACATATGTACAAATAGTTAATCTCGTCTGCACTGTGCTTTGATAACAGCAGCTAATTTTACTCAGAGATGGCTTTATGTGTCTAAATGTATTCGTGACGGTGATTTTAAAAAAATGCATTTGCTTTTTTTTTTATAGTGCATCCGCTTTTTGACATTTTCATTTTTGTGTTTAGTTTTTCAATTTGACCTATAAAAGCTTGCACAATAGGGAATTCACCATGCGTTGTAATTTATAGCTATGACCTTTCAGGGAAAAAAAAATCCCACCTGTTGCTGAACTTAACTCTTAATTTGTAAATATTACTGAATATATGACTACATTACATGTGATGCTGATCATTATTATGAAAACCTGATGTGCTTGATTTAAAATATTGGAATCAGTGCAAAAAAATATTATCCAAAATGTTACTTGCATCGTTCATTAAACAAAGCAACAAAAAAAAAGTAAGTACAAATTTGTTGACCAGTGTTATCAGACGCAAGCTACTGTAAATCACCTGCAGGCTTGTGGCCTTTTCGGTTTCCCCTCCCATCGTACCACGCTTGTATTTTTGCCCTTTGGTTTTCAAGTGCAATCTGACAAGCTGGAAAAGCTTGGAGCTGCAAAATAAGAATAATAATGTGGAGGGGATATAACTTGACAGATCTCTCAATCCTGTCTTCAAAGGCTGTCACTTGGTAATTTGAAATTTCACCTCCCTCCAAGGGGTGTTTGGTAGGAATTTTAGTTCTTGAAGACAAACTCCTTTGTTGCATTGGCTGTATGTTTTTGGTCAGTCAGGCTGAAAGATCCATTATTGCCCCATTTTCTGTGGTCCCAACTGACTTAAACATATCAGTAAGCTCCTAAATTGTTCTGTTTTAGCTTGATGCAGATCGAAATTGAAAGACGCCCTTTTTTCCCCATTTGTAAGTGATAAAACAATTCTTTTCCTTCCTCTACGTGTTGGTAAACTTTTTCAATTCATTCATTTTCATCCACGAGCCAGCGATGCTCATCTTAAACGAATCACATTTTACTCATTCAAACGATGATTGAGTTTGTGAAGAGAATGAAAGATAATCAAATGAAATGATGTTCATTTTAGATCCCGCTGCATCATTAATGTCACACTTGTTATTCTCAGCTGGACACCAGAAGCTAAAGAGGCTTTTGAGCTTCGCTATCGGTGGTCTTCTTGGTGATGTATTCCTCCACCTCCTCCCTGAAGCATGGGCGCTCTCTGGTTCCTCAGGTGGGTCATCTTCCCATCGCTACCACTCCCATTCTATCATCGCGAATGTTGAGTCAGATTTTTGTCATCATTTATCTTTCTTAATTCAAATTATGACCACAGGTCAATTTCAATGACCTCTAATATAGAGGTCCCCAACCTTTTTTGCCCCACGGACCGGTTTAATGTCAGACAACAATTTCAGGGACCTGCCTTTAAGGCCAGATAGATACAACAATATAATATGAACCTCCATGAAAAGTGTGGTATTTTAGAAACATAATAATAAACACAAATAATGACTGGAGGAACGTCCTAACTGGCCGCAAACGTTCACTGGTCGCTATGGTAACGTTTAAACGTGCCTTCAAAATAAGATACGCCGCAAATAAAAAGTGCATGAAAAATATGACTCACCATCGCCGCTTATTATGCAAAGTAGGCTTGGTGCGTGTGAATCTCCCGTTGAGATAAAGCCGTGTTTGAAATAGGACTCCTGTTACTGTCTATTAAATAGCCTTCTCTTTCTTGGAAGTCGGAGGCTCCTCTTCTGTCTCCTGACTGGGCCTTTTCCCCTTCCGAAAAAACCTTTCAAAGACGTTTATAACGTAACCTATCACGTGACAGAGAAGCGCAAATTCACCTGAGTCAAGAGTGACATAGAATGATATAACGGAGAATCCGGTAATTTTTCAAAATAAAACATCTTTCAGATTCCAAAATGAATAAAACTGAAGGAATGTAAGTTATTTATTCTTTCTGTGCGGCCCGGCACCAAAAGACCGGCAGATCAGTACAGGTCCGCGGGCCGCCGGTTGGGGACCCCTGCTCTAATATACAACAGTGGCTAATGAAACAGTTCCTGCTCTGTTTCAGTAGCTACCATGCTTATCGTACTGGAGACCTGTTGCTACTCTGTTATTAGAAATCACATTTGCCTTCTTTTTCTCCAGCCACCAGAGAAAAACACTACATGACACAGGGCTTGTGGGTAATCACTGGCCTCCTGACATTCCTTCTCCTAGAGAAGATGTTCTCAGACCAAGATGGACACAAAGATCCGCCATCACATTCAGACCTGAATTTTAACTCGACTGTAAGTTCTGTAGGTCACCCTTCAATGCAGTGTGCATCAATATATATATATATATATATATATATAAAATATACACACACACACACACACACACACACATCCTTTCTTTCAGTGTGTTTCAAGGGATAGCTTAGCTCAGGGGTCGGCAACCCAAAATGTTGAAAGAGCCATATTGGACCAAAATAAACAAAAAATATATGTCTGGAGCTGCAAAAAATAAAACGCCTTATAATGAAGGCAACACATGCTGTATGTATCTATATCAGCTATATTAGCCTGCTATCAACATGACTAAGTTGGCTACAAATACACAACAAGCATTCATGATTAAAAGTTTTTTCCCCCTGTAGTTCATCCTGTAGAGGAGGGATGCCCAAACTTTTTGGACGCAAAATCAAATTTTCGAACAACCAACCTCCTGCGATCGACCCGTTACTGCACACGCGCGCATACGCACACACTTACACACGCATACCATAATGAGCCCCAGCCATAACGGCCGCTAAGATAATCGAGTCATGGGACGCACTTTCGCAGCGTGCTAACTATTGTAGCTCACGTGTACCGTTTAAAAATGCTTCTCTTGGCCACCCAGATTCCCATTCTGAGCAAGTACCCTCGGTGAATTTTACATGAGAGGCAGCTGGGGGGTTTTTTGTTTTTTTTTAACAACTGACATCCCGCCCTGCTAATGGAAACATGTGTCGCAGGATATGACGCAAATATTCGTTGACGAAATGTTGACATTTAATATTTATTCGACACATTTTTACAGCATCAGAAAATGTTAATAATGTTTGTGTCATATTTGTCCTCTGACAGAAACCATATTAAAACAAACAAAAACAAATATTTCCCTCCCATCTTTTTTCCATTTGCAAACATTTTTTAAAAAGCTCTAGGGAGCCACTAGAGGCGCTAAAGAGCCGCATGTGGCTCGAGAGCCGCGTGTTGCCGACCCCCGGCTTAGCTTTTGGGGAAATGTGGCACTGTGAGGTTGTGACAAAGACAAGTACGTCTCTAGCATTAGTCACACATCTGAATGCATGCCATACATATTCAACCCCGCCGCCAACCCCCACTTACAGACACTATATTTTAAGTTCTTTACATCTTTTAATGGCAACTGCCCAAGTTGACATTCTGGAACTACTGATTCATTCATGATGTCTTGATAATGTTTTAGCCACCTCACTGGTGGCCTTTTGAGATGTCTAATCTGTTCACAAAAGAAAGCTTTCAAGAATGATGATCACGCCTTCCCTCCTAATTACTCACCGTCTAGTGCTGATTGTTGCAGTGTGTGGTCCTGAAGTCATACTTTCATGCAACTGTTTTAGGTTTTCCATGAAACTGTTTTAGTTCAAATTGTCAATGAGACGAAACATTGGCATTTAGTCATTGGAAAATACATTTTTACCCACTTGTCTGTGATAATGGTGGATGTCACACTGAGGACTGGTATGATCATTGTGCACCCCCCCCCCCCCCACCTCCTTTGTTACGCAGTCAAGTTCAGCTTGCAGGGGAAAGGCTGCTGTGTTCCATGGAAATGGGTCTCAGCCTGAATCACAGAAATATTCCAAGCATCAGAGTCTGCAGGGAACATCTGAGAAAGTCAAGGTATGCACGCTGATGAGTGATAAACATTTGCAGTGAACATAAAAGCAACAAATGACCATGATGAAGCTTAAGCCTCTGATTTAAATGTGCTGTCGGAGAACAAATGACTCACGATAATAAATTGTGCTTAATTACTATAATCTTCGATGGAACTTAAAAGGTCAAACACAATCTGTCCTGGGACAACGGTCTCTGATTTGCCAGTATTTTTGCCAAAAAGAAATACATAAAATCCTATTGGAAATGATCTTTTTCAGGGTTCGACTGTTGCCATTCTAAAACATTTATTGATTGTGCCAACAATGTTTCAGGTAGCATTTGACCATTCTTAACTGTTATGCTACGTTGATAACAACGAACCCCACTTTTTTTCTCATGCCTTCAAATTGAAAGCTTTTAAGTTATTTTCTCGTTAAAAGTTTGATTAAATGTCTGCAGAATGTGAGAACTGTGCAATTACTTGCATGTTTTTGGAGGTCGGTCTTATTGAATAAGTGTGGACCATGCAATAAACATGGCCGCAATCAATTCTTCGATTGCTGAGCTGAGGTCTCTTACCATAATGCTGACATCTCACATGAAGTCACGTATCATGGCTAAGTTTTATGCGAGTTAAGCTATACAAAAAAAAAGTGCTTTTGCTGAAAGCTAAGCTACCGTATATCCCACGAGCTATACATGTCCATTGAAATATATTTTAAAAAGGGTATGGGCAAAATGAAGACACAAAATCAACATTGGCTAAATAAAGTTACAGTTTATGACACCACTGTCTCTCCATTTCAAATCATCCGGCTTCTACGTTGGCCACAAAAGTCAAGAAAGAAGGCTAAGTGCCAAAAAAATGCCAAATGTTCAGAGAGCATCAGCTTACAAAGCACCGCAAGTGTGCTCTTTCATGTCTTGCGCAGTTGTCATTTCCTGGCCCGTCATTGGAACGGTTTTAAATATGCACCTGTGTGCTCGTGGTTGTGCTGATCATTAAATGAGGTGTGGTGACATTGTCGGCACACTCCTCATGTTGGTTTTGTGTGTTGTTATTTGAAGGTCATGATTATTTGTTCGGCTGCCTGGTGATTGACTGGGTTAGTACGCTTGCTTCACAGTGCAGCGGTCCTGGGTTCGATTCCGGGCACTCCGACCTTCCTATGTGGAGTTTGCTTGTTCTCCCCGTGCCTGCGTGGTCTTTCTCCGGATACTGCGGTTTCCTCCCACCTTCCAAAAACATTAGGTTAATTGATCACTCTGAATTATCCTTAAGTGATGATTACGAGTATGACTGGTTGCTCGTCTCTGTGTGCCCTGCGCTTGGCTGGCAACCAGATCAGGGTGTAACCCCGCCTACTGCGCGAAGACAGCTGGGATAGGCTCCGGCACGCCTGCCACCCTTGTGAAGATGTGCGGCTTGGATAATGGATGGATGGATTCTTTATTCACATAATATCCTGGGCGGTGTTTACCATGAGCTCACTTTTCTTATTCCACTTCCGGATCCCATTAACCAGAGTTTGCTCTAAAATGTTTCTTGATGATTTTTGCAAGCATTCATTAAATCTAAAGCACATGCCTAATCATCAACGAAATTCAATTAAAACAAGAATTCAGTTCGAGCCATGTGGCACGGCTCACTTAATTAAGTAGAAGGCACTCATGTATTTACAGCTCAAGCGTCTGCTGTCCAGGTGACAGACAGAGCCAGCTCATTTATCACGGGGGTTACGTTCCAAAAAGAACCAGTGATAAGTGAAATCCGTGAATTAGTGAATTTTATTTTTTTTACAGTTATGATACAATACTTAACTATATATACAATGAAATCAAAGATCAAAACCTGTTTTCAGGCCCAATTACAAAAAAACAAATGTCTTCAACAAATAACTATAATAGTTTTTGGAAATACTGTACTGTCGACAGGCGGCGCCGCCGACGCGTTCTGATTTAAAGGGTTAAAAGCATTAAAAAACTGCACTAAAAAAATCCGTGAAACAGTGGAGCCGCGGAAAGTGAACCGCGTTAGAGCGAGGGATCACTGGATTGGGAAATTTCATTTTTTGCGTGAACTGGTTCAAAGTTCAGCTCATTAAGTTTAAAATGAACTAGTTTTTTTGAACGAAGTTCATCATCCAAATATGAACAAGCTCCAACATGTTTTCTGCGAACTCCGCTATACTGTACTGGCAATTACCCAATGTTTCCACCCTTTCCATCCACTCTACACTGGAAAAGAAAATATCCTCAACTATCTGTTAAACAGAGCTTTCAGCCGCTCTGCCCCCAAACCCTGGAACTCACTCCCACCCGACATCCGAAATATTGACTCTCTTCCTATATTCAAAACTCATCTCAAAACCCACCTATTTAAAATTGCCTATACAGTTTAAAGTCATCGCTTTTATCATTTATAATTTTATCTGTGGTTTTATTGCTCTTTTTGATTGTAAAGTGTCCTTGGGTATTTTGAAAGGCGCTTGTAAATAAAATGTATTATTATTATTATTATTAAAATATGGTCATCTGATGCGATTTTTGATTTTTTTTTCCTCAAAAATATTCACATGATATATGTTAGTTGAACAGGTAGGTTTCATCATGTGCAACCGATGTCCGATTTATGTAAATCCAATAGAGCCAAAGGATGTTATGTTTTTTTTTCTTTTACAGTGCAATATCCAGGTAGAGATATCACCCTACAACCTCAAAACCATGAGGAATAAGAATAAGAATAAGAATAAGAAAACCTTTATTTGTCCCGCACTGGGGAAATTTGCAGTCTTCAGCAGCAGAATTGGAGGGGGAAGGGGGGTGGGGTAAAAAGAAAAACAAAGTATTGCATGCACAAATAAATGTTCCAGAACAAAATAGAGCTGTACACAGTACAGAATGCAAGATAAAAAATACAAAATATAAGGTGGCTGTGCTATTTACAATGTATGGATGGGTTGAGTCCGTTTTTTTCTTTCATGTGTGTTTATTGAGCAGCCTGACAGCAGTCGGTAAGAATGAGCGGCGATATCGCTCCTTCTTGCAGCGCGGGTGTAGTAGTCTCTGGCTGAAGGAGCTGCCCAGTGCTGTCAGGGTGGGCTGGAGGGGGTGGGAGGGACTGTCCATCATAGCTTTTAGTTTTGATAGCATCCTCCTGCTGCCCACCTCCTCCACAGTGTCCAGGGAGCAGCCCAGGACAGAACTGGCCCTCCTGACCAGTCGCTCCAGTCTGTTTCTGTCCCGGGCCGAGATGCTGCCTGACCAGCAGACAATGCCATAGTGGATGGCCGAGGCCACCACAGAGTCATCCTCTTGTTGCTTGAATTTTATTTTATTTTAAAGAATGACAAAACACAGGAGAGTGTTACATGGCGATGGTTTAAGCAATCTGCTGTAGGAACCAGGCTGAGGTTGGAAACGAAGGATGGACCTCAAAGTGCATTATTCAGCGTACAAAACATTTCTATCTAGTAATTTTATATTTCTAAGTCACTTTTCAGTGAATGAAAATGTTGACGTTTTTGAACCAGGCTGTTACCCCTAATTAACTTCATGAAAGCCGGGGATTCCACTTTGAGGCTGCAGGTCTACCATAATACAATAGAGGAAAACCAGCTATTCCAGCTGCGGCTGGGAGATAATAGAGCCGCTATTTTACACTGTTACTGTTTTTGGGGTCGGAAATAATTTGTTGCCATTTCTTTCACATATACCTCAAGGCTCGCAGGGTGCTTTATATCAATGTGTTGTGTCAGGTTTGCTGTTGATGTATTTAAGATTCAACTGGGAAGGCAAAGCTTACACTAAAATGTCAGATTTTCTCATAAAGTTCTTAAAATATTCTTATCGGGGGATACCTTATTGGGAGTTGGGTTGCTCATTGCACTGCTATGAGTTAGTGTTTTTTTTTCCCCCTGTCCAAACACGCATCGCATTGTGATGCGCCGTGTGACTGTTGATGGCCAAATAATTGCTTTTCCTGCCTAATTACTGTAAGGCGCAGAGCGTTTAGCCACTCTTGACCAAAAATAAACTGCTGTTTAAAAATCATTCACTGGCAAAAATACACTTCCATTCAATTCAGGTTACACCTAAAATATTAAGTTAATGAACTTTCTTGTTTTTGGACGTAACTTACCCGTCACCTTTGATACATGGATTTACCACCACAACGGCTAACAGCGAACTTTCAGCGGATCATTTTCTATTCAGAGAGAAATTATTGTCTTAAAACTTGGAGCCTCATCCCGATGTTTGACCGAAATAACTGTATTTCAGACAAGTGGTTACCTGAACCTCCTGGCCAACTGCATTGACAACTTTACACATGGACTGGCTGTCGCAGGGAGCTTCCTTGTAAGCAAGAAGGTGAGCAACTGTGTGCATGGCATTTAACAATGTGGATGTTAACCGCTTGTACAGTTTTATTTGGACTTCTTGGTGACATGACAATAATAAAACAGATTATAGACTTTGTAGTGCGACCTTTCACGTACATATGCAACCTGTCATTTAAAGCCGGTATCTTTCCATCAAAAATAAAAATTGCTAAAGTTATTCCAATTTATAAAAGTGGAGAAAGACATTTGTTCACAAATTATAGACCAATATCATTACTACCACAATTCTCAAAAATATTCGAAAAACTATTCTCGAGCAGACTTGATAGCTTTATACAAAAACATACGCTGTTAAGTGCAAATCAATATGGCTTTAGGGAAAAACGGACCACCTCAATGGCAGTTATGGATTTTGTGGAAGCAATCGCCACTAACATAGACAACAAAGAATTTACTGTTGGGATTTTCCTAGATCTAAAAAAAGCATTTGACACAATAGATCATAGTATATTACTGAATAAATTAGAGCGATATGGTATTAGAGGTGTAGCTTATAAATGGATAAAAAGCTATCTAGAAAACAGGTATCAGTATGTGCAGTTCAACAATAAAAAAACGAATCAACTGAAAATTACTCATGGAGTTCCTCAGGGGTCTGTGCTTGGTCCAAAACTATTCATCTTATATATAAATGATATCTGCAAGGTCTCAAAACAATTTAAATGCGTCCTATTTGCTGATGATACAACCTTCTACTGTTCTGGAATAAATCTGAAACAGCTCCTCACAATCGTAGAATATGAATTAAACAAACTACAAAACTGGTTCGACAGGAATAAATTGTCACTTAACTTGAAAAAAATCTAAATTAATTGTTTTTGGCACAAGACCAATCAAACACCAATCTAAAATCATGGTAAACTCAATTGAGATAGAAAGTGCGTATGAAACCAAGTTTCTCGGATTAGTAATAGACTCAAAACTATGTTGGAAGCCACATATCGATAACGTAAAAAGAAAATAGCCAAAACCATAGGGATCCTCTACAAAACCAAGGATGTGCTAAATAAGAGGTCTTTGTACACTTTATACTCTTCATTATTATTACCGTATATGACTTACTGTGGGCCTCCCGGTAGTCCAGTGGTCACAGTGCTGAGGCACCGGGTTCAAATCCAGCTCCGGCCTCCCTGTGTGGAGTTTGCATGTTCTCCCCGGGCCTGCGTGGGTTTTCTCCGGGTGCTCCGGTTTCCTCCCACGTTCCAAAAACATGCATGGCAGGCTGATTGTGCACTCTAAATTGTCCCTAGGTATGAGTGTGAGCGTGGACGGTTGTTCGTCTCTGTGTGCCCTGCGATTGGCTGGCAACCAATTCAGGGTGTCCCCCGCCTACTGCCCGAAGACAGCTGGGATAGGCTCCGGCACCCCCCGCGACCCTAGTGAGGATAAAGCGGTTAGGAAAATGGATGGATGGATGGATGACTTACTGTGTGGAAATATGCCTGTAAAACAAACACACTCCCTGTTTTAAAACTACAAAAAAAAGCAATCCGAATTATTAATAGATCAAAATATACGGAACCCACAAATCCACTATTTATTCAATTCAACACGATGAAATTTTATGACCTGGTTGACTTTAAAATCGCCCAATTAATGTACAAAGCTCACAAAAACCTGCTCTGCCAAAACATTCAGAAATTTTTCGAAATTCGAGATAGCTGCTATTACTTAAGAGGTACCAACCTATACAAAAATCCAAAACAAGAACAAACATCAAGCAAAGAAGTGTATCCGTCATAGGTGTTAATCTGTGGAATAATTTCGAAACGGACCTGAAAATGAGTAAATCGCTTCCTGAGTTCAAAAACAAATTCAAGAAAATAGTACAAACAACCTACATTAATCAGTGTTAAGGTGATACATTCTAAACATTAATTAAATATAATAATTAAGTTGATAAATAGAGAAAGGTACTGCAATATCCATTATGAATACAAGAAAATTGACATAAGAGTACCAGGGTGTGCAAGTATAAAATCCCGATACAAACCAAAAGTAGTCAAAATATCAGGGTCAAGGGTAAAAGCATGAGCTTTTATGGAGACTTCTTCTTTCTTTCTTTCTTCCTTTCTTTTCTGATTGATATAAAAAATAAGCTATTTATATATAAACACATAACATGGGGTCGGACTAGATAAGTTTTTTACTTCTTCCTACTCCTTTGAACATAATAATTGTGTTGTATGATGACTGATTTCTCTTTTCCTTTTACAATTTACTTACCTTACTTTCTGTCAATTTATTACTGAGTATGTTTTTATGTTCAATAAACAATATACAAACAAACAAACATATGTAGTGCTTACTAACTCGTGCTTGTCAACAATTCATAGGGAGCCACGAGCCGGGCGCAACATTTTATATACAGTCAAACCTCGGTTTTCGAACGTCTCGGTTCTCATCCAATTCGGTTTTCGACCAAAAATTTGGAGTTTTTCCTGGCTCGGATGACGAACAAATTTCGGTTCTCGAACAAACTGAGCCCACTTGAACGCACCATTTGACTCCTCTCGCCTACGTTACACGAGGAAGTGACGCTTCCTCGGGTAGACGAGGAAGTGACGCTTCCTCGTGTTGCTTTCCATTGTGAGCAGACGTGTTCAGTAAACATTTTTATTTTAAAAAGAGCGTGGTTTGGGTTTTCGAACAATTTCGGTTTTCAAACAGCCTTCTGGAACAGATTATGGACGAAAACCGAGGTTTGACTGTACTTGCATAATTGAATGTGACTACTCCAAGTACATTTTGTATGTACAGGTACACCATTTTTCACAGAGAGGATTCATGAAGTGCTGCATATAGTTAAAGTATAATTGTCATACATACAAACACCTTTGCAAAAACCTGCTTTTACTGAAAAATAAAAGATCAATAAGTGGGCCTGCTTTCTGTTATGAACCAAACTAGTAACTGAATCTTAATTAATAATTCATGCAGTTTATGCATTTTTTTTTGTCATTGTCAATTTGAAATATCCTGTTCTTTGAATAAAGGGATGGCAATTGAAACTTTTTTTATCGACAAAATAATCAAGAGAGGAATCGAGTATTACAATATTTGTTAGTTCCGGCCTGAATTTCATCATTATTCTTAAGAAATAACAAATAGTTAAATATGAGCTGACAATGTTTGCATGTTTGAACTACTTGTACATGTATTACATCATTAATACCAAGTGTTCTAAATGTATTTGAAATGAAACTCCAAATTTTGTAATGTAACCATTAAAGTATAAAATGGGCGAGCAACAGAAACACGGCTTGTTATCCATTGAGGTGATGAACATATACGGCATCATAGGTGGAACAAGACGAGTCCAGCTGGTGTGACATAAGGCTGTCAGCGGGAGCTATGAATGTATGTGCCAGAGAGGAAGTTAGCTAGATGCCTCAAACACACACACGCACGCACACACACACACACACACGCACACACACACATGTCATTTCACTGGTGCTCTTGTGCAAACTATTGCTATTGGCATCTGACACATAACATGAATGCTAGGACTGAAACGGCGAGAGGTCCTTTTGCACAGTCTTGCTTACAGTATATACAGAATAGTCAAAGGAATTGCACTCATAATACATTGCTTTGCAGGTTGGCTTTCTTACCACCTTTGCCATCTTGCTCCATGAAATTCCACATGAGGTGAGATGCTTTAACCTGAATATATTGCACAAATAAATGTCTTGATTTGAGTCAACTTACATTTGCCTTCAGTTTCGAAGGCCCGCAACTGCGATTTGAAGTCGTTAAAGTTTTAGCCACTCCAGCCATATGAGACGTGTCATTATCCTCAGGTGGGGGACTTTGCCATTTTGCTCCGAGCCGGCTTCGACCGGTGGAGTGCTGCCCGTCTGCAGCTGTCCACTGCGCTGGTTGGCGTCCTGGGGGCTTGCTTTGCTTTATGTTCTCAGTCACCAAAAGGCACAGGTAGGATCTTTTCCGGATGTATGAATACATTCCCGTCAGACGTCACGTGGACTATAGCATTGATCTCCTATTTCCAGAAAATGCAACTTCCTGGATCCTTCCGTTCACCTCTGGAGGCTTCCTCTACATAGCCTTGGTGAATGTAGTTCCTGACCTGCTGGAAGAATCCAGTTTGAAGTATGATACCCTCTACCTTGACCATGAACACAAATGTTATTTCATGTCTCCAAATCTGACTGTTAAAGCTTTTTTTTTTTTTTGTAGGCACTCCCTACTCCAGACCCTACTCATTTTCTGCGGTGTGGCCGTCATGGCTTTCCTGTCAAACGTCTCTGTTTGAAGATTGAGGGTTGCTCTTCTTGCTATTGTGCCAAACGGAAAGACAACATCCAAAAACAAGCAAGACATTGTCACTACTTGCTATATCGGAAAACGGTTCTTCGTGAACTCTTAAAATCCATCTTGGTAGCCAGATTACACCGCCCGGATATTGTCGTGCGTCATGGTATGCCTCAACAAATTGCACTTTATTAATCAATGACAAAATCAATCTTGAGACAGGACATTTTTATTTGACCTTGGACATTGTGCCAGCTCGAAATATAAAGGGAAAGATGATGATTTGTATGGATTTCTGTTACCAAGTTGTCTTAAAATGTACATCTATGTGTTTGCACATCGGGTTATGGTGCTACATGCAATCCAATCTGGTAGAGGTTTTAAAAATGTATTTATCCTAGGAAAAAGGTGTGTTGCTCCTTCATATTTATTTTATTTTTTTTAAACGGAGAGAGAGAAACGCAGCATACGGAATGTCAGTGCACCACTGCACTGGCAACATTTTTCTGAGTGTCAACACTAATGTCACCCAAGTATATTTTTATCTGTCCACATACCTTGATCATCTCATAACACTACAACTATAATTGCACCTTTCGAGCATGATTATCAGCCTCTCGAATAGACTATTTATCAACCATACAGGAATATTTCATTTTTTGGTGTTTGTTTCTTCACACAGTTATGAGGTTGCGGGGGTTTGAATCCAACCTCCTCCCACATTCCCCCCCAAAAATGCTTACGGTTCAATGAAGACTCCAAATTGCCTTTAGGTGCAAATGTTGCTTTGGTTAAATGTGCCCCGAGATTGTCTGGCAGTCAGTGCTCGTTCTATCCCGCCTTTCAACCAAAGATCACCCATGAATCGGATAAGAAGTGGTGCAGAAATGGATGAATGGAATATTCCCCGCTCCAAACAACCCACCTGACATGAGGAAGTAAACTGTTAATTTCTCTCATCTATGCCAAGATAGGTCACTGCTTGTATACCGTCTCATGATATGTTGACAAAATACCGCACTGGCAATCACAGCTTGAAGACAATTAGGATATGCGCCTGTTAAAAAGGCTGAGTTACATTACGTCACGCAAAAGTGAAGAACCCGATACCAAGTTTCACCCTTAAATCCTGTCCACCGTGTGTCAATGCTGCTGAGATCCTACGTGTGAAAGCGGCAAATAGAAATGAAGGGACGTGACATAGACATGGTATTTCCACTCCGTTTCCTTTTCTGCAGCTTGTTTGGCAAGCGTGTGTTGCCATAACGACTCCGCCGCAGGTTGTCTACTTTAGTCATCGGCCGATGAGGTGCGCATTGTCTGTGGGAGGCTTTTCAGTTACGGAACACGAGGACAACAAACACTCAACGTTTGAATGGAATGCGCTGTCAAATTTACATAAAATCTAGAAGCGGCGATAAACAATGACAAGATTCTCTGTTCCCATCATGCACTCCTCAAATATTTTGTCACCAATTGATGCCGGAATATTTTCTTACTGCCTTATCTGTACTATAGTACATGATTGTCCCAAACCGTTGTTTTAACTGAATTATTTAAGACATTGTTGTGTAAAATTGCTGACGCGAGTTCCAATTGGTTTTATTTATGAAACTTTGTGGTAACTATTTTTTTTTTTTTTTATTCACTCTTTGGAAGTAGCCCAACTGAAAAGTTCACAGTTGCAAACAAATGGCCATATTCTATTTAGGTGTTTTCTGGCAGGTCAAATGAAAGTTGGATCCATAAATGTTTGTGGACAGGATAGTCATGTGCCTTTATCAACCACTACAATTTGTTTGGAATAAAACGGGATGCCATTGAAATTTTCCAACTACGCATTTACCAGCAACAATGACAGCTATTTTATATCAATGTCATGCTCATAAGTGCCTCCATTCTCAGGGGTTATAAAAGTATATGCATTCTAAAGAGAGCTATTTTTCATACTTGGGTGAAAATCAATTCTGTGGCCAATGGTCCTAACCAAAGTCTAATTTGCATCCCTTGTGAGGTTTTGCCAGTTTTTTTTTTGTGAATATATATATTCAGCAGCTACCTTTGCTGCTTGTTAATGGAATGTGCTCCCTTCACTTTTGTCTGCTTTGGGATGGTCTGGCTGGTTTGTCTGCTTATTGAAAACCATTCGTAGTTCAGACATCGCTAGACTGTTACAATTCTTAATGCTTGTCTTTTTTTTTTTTTCATTGAAGAAAGCATTCTGTTATCATGCGTAAAGCAATTTCAAGCTGTTGGATGGCGTCGAGGATATTGTTCAATGGCACCTCCATGTTCTCATCCAATAAAAGATTCAGTTACTGGTGACGAAATGAAGCGCAACCAGACCTTTTATTTCAATGAACCCAAACCCTCACATACATTGTGTTAGTGTACAAACGCAAAATCATGGAGACCTTTGTACATTGATCTTGGAGCAACCTTGGAGACCCCGCTTTCCAGCATGGGGATGCTATAGTGTTGTTTTAATGCGACAGCTGGGATAGGCTCCAGCGCGCCCGCGACCCTTGTGAGGAGAAAGCAGTTCAGATCATGGATGGGTGGATGATTCAACGCTCCGCATGATTTCTATTTTGCATCATTGCATACACTATTAGTCAGAAACGTTTGTGATTTACTTTTTCTGAGCCATGTTAAAAATCAGCTGTCGCGTTAAAAAATATTAGTAGGTTCAAAATTGAATCGCGATGTGATGAATCAACGATAATGAGAGTTTACTTGCCACTTATGTAGCGCTTTTTATTACCTTAGATACTCAAAGCACTTCACACTGTTTCCTCATTTACCTGCTGATGACGCAGCATCAGGAGCAACAGGGACTTGAGTATCTTGCAAGGACACTTTGACAGGGTCGCAATGGCTGGGGATTGCGGTTTTAATCTCTAGGTTCGTGTGCAGCATCCACCGTTTAGTGAAATATTCCATAAATTGCCAAAGAGAGTGTTTGGGAAAGAGAAATTTGAAGGAGCCAGCCTGCACCAAATTTTAATTAATATAGTTTTTTTCTGCTAAATTTTACAAGTTACACATCACAATTCATTTCTATATTTTTTAAATCCATCTGCGACGGTGAAACTGAACGTCGCTAAAGACAGAGGTGACCCCCTTGATTTTCACCAACATTCGTCAGAACAATTGCCGAATTCACTACCTTCGCAAGCAATTGCCACTCGGTGAGATATGGGGTTCAGGGCTCAGCTTGCGAATGTCACACGATCAAACCCACAAAACAGGGGAGCCATTTAAATGACCAAAACCAGCCATTTTTTTCCTGTTTTGTAAACAGTCCAAAAAAAAACACTTTTTCAAAGGCCACCAAGATTAGAATGTTCATTAAAATGTGACTTAATGTCTATTTCTTTTAGCTGCATATATGCCCATTAACAATGATCACATTTCCTAGGCCTATAAGACCCACCAAACGAGTTTGCAAAACTGAATCACAGCTTGTTGCTTGCCAGCAAACCATAGCATGTCTCCTTAAGTATACCCAGCCATCGCAAACATTGTACATGTACTATTAGCAAGAGCAAGCATATTACTCATATTACTAGGTATAGTATTCATTATCATTCTCTTCCACGTAACCAAGGTCGGGTCATGGGGGCAGCGGTCTAAGAAGGGAAGCCCAGACTTCCCTCTCCCCAGCCACTTTGTCCAGCTTGTCCTGGGGCATCTTGAGGCATTCCCAAGCCAGCCTGGAGAAACAGTCTCTCCAACGTGTCCTGGGTCATCCTCTGCGCCTGGAACACCTCACCAGGGAGGTGCCCAGGTGGCATTCTAACAAGATCCCCGATCGACCTCATCTGGCTCCTCTTAATGCATCCCTCCCGGACGACTGAGCTTCTCACCCTATCTTGAAGGAAGTGCCCAGACACCCGGCCGAGGAAACTTATTTTGTTTGCTTGTTTGCACACACACACACACACACACACACACACACACACACACACACACACACACACACACACACACACACACACACACACACACACACTTCTACTTAAGTAAGGTAACAGTAAGGCAACAAAGAACAAAGTATTACACCTCATTACTTGACACCCATAGATACAGCCAATAATGATGCAATTGAACATGCTGTAAACCAACCTTCACTCTGTAAGTATTGACTTGTTATCATCCTCTAATCTGGAACTGGCTTTTTTGTGTTCTACAGTACACCTTTTTGTCTTGTTGTCACCAGAGTAAACAAAAAAGAACACATTTGCGTGAGGTGCCTCTTACATTCCAGACCTTTCTCTGTCTTTATCCCATTTTCAAACGATTCGTCTCATCAGAAAGCTTGCTAAACACAGAACTCGACAATACATACAATGTGAATATTTTTGACTTAAGTCCTAACTTAAAGTGGGAAATGCTGTAACTTACACAAAATTGCATACTTAGTAAATTATTAGCCATTGGATGAGCAAACACCGCGCACGACAAAATGCGTCCTCAATAATAAATATAGCAACAACAACAAAAAACGATAGTCGATAGATTGCATTAAATGAGTGTTGGAACTGTAGTGACAGAAAATATAAATGCGGCCATTGGCAAGCCACGCATGAAATATTTTGTAGCGCGCACGTGCACTTGATCGATACGCAAAGTTGAGTGAACCCAGGAAATTAGAATGGTTCGCTGACTTTACCAGGTGCACAAGTCAGCCTAGAGCTGGCACTCGTTTCGTGACAACTGGAGACCCACAGGCAGCCAGCGGCGGCGTCGTTAGTACAATAAGCACATACACGCACTTGAACGGCAAGAGGGTGAAAGTGAATGTGAAATGACCTTCACGCTTCTTTTGGATATTAGTCACCTCATTAGCAAAATGGACGAATTTAGTATCATTCAAGTCATTACTTTTGATTGGTTTTAATACGGGCGGCCCGGTTTGTTAGCACATCGCAGTGCAGAGGTAGTCAGCTCCGGCCTCCCTGTGTGGAGTTTCATTCCCAGCAAAATGGACGAATTTAGTATCATTCTGGGAAGGCTCCAGCACCCCCCGCGACCCTTGTGAGGATACTTTGGATGGATTGGTTTTAATACTTTAATTGTGCAGCCTGTGTAATAGACATGTGATTTTTTTTCGTGTGCGCAGGAGTAGTGAGAGGCTTTGCACAAATTCAAGAACGAAGTTATTGACGAATCACACATTTTGGGTCAAACGTGCATGTTTTGCGCACAAATTGATGCGTACCCACGGTTAGTAAATACTGTAACGAGTTGCAATTGAAACTAAAACGTGTGCCCTGCCTGACCCCTCTCAGAAGAGTGGTCACAATAATATCAGTACTGTAATACCCTGAATACCATTGACTTGAATAATTGGTTAGAAAAAAAATGTGTTTAATCGTGAGTTTATATTTGCACTCTTTGATTGTTTTTGTCATACAATATTTATGTAACATTGCCTTAATATAATCATTTTGTTTGTCTCTGGGTCACTGCAGAGCGAGACTTTTTTTTAATGATTGCAAAGCTAACAATTACTTGGTGTATATGCAAGTTGACCAAGCAAGTCTGGCTTTCTACGTTCTTTTCTCTCGTGTCCCCAGATTGCTGTCTGCTCGCCATCTCCGACAGCCTGGTGGAGAGAGTGCGGTACTACACCCCGTGGCCCAGCCTCCTCATCACAGCGCTGGTCGCCATCCATCCGCTCCTCCTGTACCACAACAGATGGTGACAACAACATTGCATCAAGCGGGGAGCACAGCAACAGACCGCAGCATCCTGTCCGTACAATACGGGCCTTTTGTCAGCATGCTCAGAGGACACCAACGCGTGAGGCTTTGACTTCACGCGGCAGCAGAGGCACTAGCACCGGCAGCACCACGGCCACCAGAGGAAGCTTCTCGTCCGTCTGTGTCGAGTGGGGAAGATGGCCGCTATGAAAATATTAACCAGTGGAGGGCTCTTCCTGGCGTTCTGCGCGATGGGGCTGCTCGCTATGGCGATTTGCACCGACTACTGGTACGAGACGGACGCGAGGAGGCACCGAGAGAGGTGTAAAAACTACGCCAACAAGCGCAACGACCCAGGCTACATCTACATCTCGAACCACAACCTCCCACTCCAGATGCCTCCGAAGAGGAGGGGAGGCGGCCCGGAGGCTGCTCCTCTCTTCAGGGGCAAGCGACACTTTGTGGCCGCAGCGTCCGCGATGGAGTCCCACTGCAGTCGGCAGTTTAATTCAACGGTGTCGGGCCTTTGGAGGAATTGTCACCGGGAGGGATTCGACCTTGAAACCGAGGACCTTATTTACAAAGGTAAACACGAGCGGCGTCCCGACAGGAGCAGGCCACGATGCTCGGCTAGAAGAGCACACTCACACCTTTAGCTTGACAGCCCAAACACAGCGTGGCTCGGCAGGCTCTTTTGAAAACCGCATTTGATTTGGTTGCCATTCAAACTAAATGGGGATGTCTCATCAAGGGCATCCAGTATGCATTCCTTTGCCTAAAATGTTATTGATCATCTTATTTGTGGCCCTGCTAAAAAACAACAACAACAAAACAAAAAAACAACAACCAAATGTGCTTAACAGAAAGTTGCACTTATTTTTCAGCAGCCTAAGCAAAGACAAACAATAACAACCCTTGAGCTCACATGGCACAGACCAATGTGTTTTTGCTCTCTACCCTGAAAACAATTATTATGCAGGAACATGCCAAGTGAACCTTCTCCAGTTGTTTGTTTAAGAGTCATCACCACAAAACATATGGCAGCCATTTTAGCAGGACTTCATACTAAACTTGACCAGAGATAGTTACGCACATGTTTACACCTTTTAGAATGAGGTATATTTGCATGTCATCTGCATATTTGCATGTCATCTGTCACCTTGTCTCAAAAAAAAAATTATAGGATGTTGAACACATATTCATCATATTCCTTTGAGGCTAGCCTCGATAACAGAGGTCATCCACGTGGTGCCTGCGGGGCCACATGACTAGCCCTTGACTAGGCTGGTTCTAAAAATAGCTAAATGGTGATGAGACATGTTGTTTTTTTTTAATTATTTTTTTTAGAATGTTGTTGAAGTGATTGTTTGAAAGTGGAAACATCCATCCATCCATCCACTCATTTTCTGATCCGCTTATCCTCACAAGGGTTGTGGGGCATGCTGGAACCTAATCCAGCTCTCTTCGGCCAATAGTCGGGGTACACCCTGAACTGGTTGCCCGCCATCACAGGGCACACATAGACCAACAACCATCTGCGCTCACACTCACACCGAGGGACAAGTTAGAAAGGTCCAATCACCTGCCATTCATGTTATTTGGAATGTGGGAGGAAACCGGAGTACCCGGAGAAAACCCACACAGGCACGGGGAGAACATGTACACTCCACACAGGACGGCCGGCGACGGAATTGAACCCTAGACCTCTGCACTGTGAGGCTGGCACGCTCACCAGTTGACCACCGAGCTTCCAAAATGGAAACACCAAAAGAGATTTCCAGAAATAAACTTTTACATATTGATATTTATCTGTTTCCTGATTATTGTGAAGAATCAAACTGTTAGCCCTTCGCATTAATCAGTACCCGAGAAGTCGCCATCATTTTCACAAATGTTGCTCCTTCGATAGCATACATATGGTAAAATCATCAACACACACTGATTTTATACAATGTGTTAGCTAATTAACCAATGAGATTGAAAGCACTGTCTTGGCTGTATTTTAACAACCGATCTTTTCATCATTTAACAATGCATTAGCAGTCCCGAAAACTATCCATAGAAGATTTTGCAGAGGGTTGTTGCATGTATTGGGTCGGAAAGTCAGTGTTATTACATACACAGCTTTCCGCATTAGTAGATGTCAAAAAAGCTAGTTTCACCAAAGGCCAGTGTGTTGACGCACATGACAATGTAAAAACAATGGATGCCAGTACGGCCCGGTAGTCCAGTGGTTAGCACGTCGGCTTCACAGTGCAGAGGTCGTGGGTTCGATCCCAGCTCTCCGGGTGCTCCGGTTTCCTCCCACATTCCAAAAACATGCAAGGCTCGTTGGGCACTCTAAATTGTCCCTAGGTATGAGTGTGAGCGTGGATGGTTGTTCGTCTCTGTGTTGATTGGCTGGCAACCAATTCATGGTGTCCCCCGCCTACTGCCCGAAGACTGCTGGGATAGGCTCCAGCACCCCCCGCGACCCTAGTGAGGATGAAGCGGTTCGGAAAATGGATGGATGGATGGATGGATGCCAGTATTACACTTTGCCAGTCCATTTCCTAAACCACATCTTACTGTATGTTTGTACGAAAGTCAATGGCATACAAAGACACAAGCAAACATTCATAGTTGAACAATACAATGGCCAAGCTGGTTTTGATATAGCATGACGCATGCAGACTCAAAGCTCTTATGTCACTATTTGCTCACAAAGTAAGGTCAGATAGCATGAACGAGTAATCTTTTGTTATCCCCGTTATTTTTACTTGAACGAATCCCAGAATTATACAGAAATCTGTATTTTGGACAAAATGACTCATAATTATCAGGCGACATGATCTTTCATCATGTCTTCCCTCAAGCACAAATATTATTGAAGTTCTAGGAAGAACAAGATTCTCAGAGGCTTTGTGGTCGTTGCGTTGCTCTGCCAATGCGTTATGCAACACTTCTGACTGTTTCTGAAAATAATTAAAAACACAACTGTAACATTTGAAAGGGGGAGAAATCAGGCACGTCGTTTGTGGGTGGGATATGATTTCAAAGAAACGTGTGTGGAGTATAGTGCTAATTTGCTCATTGCAAATGGTACTTTATGTCAGCCATAGAATCTGACATTGTGACAGTTTGGTGTTTCTTAAACACTCAATAAGATTGTAAATATATATATTGGAATATGGTGTTTCTTCAGTAGCAACCAGTATGGTGATTTTAAATTTTTTGGGGATAATCACATGTTCTTGTGTCAAGATTGTTACCATGAACATTTTGAAAATATAATTCCTGCTCAAGTGTAAAAAAAAAATAATTTCAGGCCTTATGAGCTATGGAATCATATACAGTCAAACCTCGGATTTCGTCCATAATCCGTTCCAGAAGGCTGTTCGATAACCGAAATGGTTCGAAAACCGAAACCACGCTCTTTTTAAAATCAAAATGTTTACTGAACACGTCTGCTCACAATAGAAAGAAACACGAGGAAGCATCACTTCCTCGTGTAAGGAAGGCGAGAGGAGTCAAATGGTGCATTCAAGTGCAGTCAGTTTGTTCGAGAACCGAAATTTGTTCGTTATCCGAGGCATAAAAAACTTGAAATTTTTGGTCGAAAACCGAATTGGTCGAGAACCGAGACGTTCGAAAACCGAGGTTTGACTGTACAACCTACAGTATGTTCTATAGCAGTGATTTTCAACTGGTGGCCACAGCTAGCAAAAAGAGGGAGGTGCCAGCGTCGCCCTCCCATTTCACCCGGCGCCGACACCGAGCGTTCCGTCTTCCCCCCCACCAAATTGAATAATGCTGGAAGGTGCACGGCTTTACCACCGTTGGAGTACACCTGCATTGTGTTTCACATTATTTATTTATAAATATTTATTATTTCATTTGTGGAGTTTGCATGTTCTCCCCGTGCCTGCGTGGGTTTTCTCTGGGTACTCCGGTTTCCTCCCACATTCCAAAAACATGCGTGGTCGGTTAATGGAACATTCTAAGTTGTCCCGAGGTGTGTGTGTGTGAGTGCAAATGGTTGTTTGTCTGTGTGCCCTGCGATTGGCTGGCAACAAGCTCATGGTGTGCCCCGTCTACTGCCCAAAGACACCTGGCATCGGCTCCGGCACGCCCGAGATCCTCTTGAGGATAAGAAAATGGATGAATGGATAGATTGTTTATAGGCATACTTTTTTAAATAATACACCTTTATTTTTACTCCCCTCACTTTGGTTGATCTGTTTTAAAATCACAATTTTGTTTTGTTACTTGGCAAATCTTATAGGATGAAACAGAATTCCCTAATAGAATTTTATTTTTTCAATTTTATTGATTAATACATAAACATTTGCGACCACACATAAAAGAAGAAAAGTACCAAAAATGGATGCAGAACCGGTATCGATTCCCAGCTACCAAGAATCGGAACCAAAGCGGTTCGAATGTGAAAGGAAACCATCCGTTTTTGAGGACCACTGTTCTGTAGTATTGTATTTATGTAACGCAACATTGGCAAAAGGTATCGGAGAAAACTAAAAAGAAAACTTTTTAGTTGGATGAATTCAGGAGATATTTATGTGCAATGTTTCACTTTTTCTTTGTGTCACCAGGAATAATTCAAAGATGTACCCCAGTAAAGTATCACTATACGTCCTCCATTCTTCCACGAAATTTACCCGTCAACATCACGAAGACCATACGGCAGGATGAATGGCACGCACTTCGTGAGTAACAATGTGTTGTATTTTTTTATGAAAAGTTGACCCTTACATTTTTGTTTTCCCTTTTCTCTTTTTTTTTTTTTTTTTGACATCCAGCATTCTGCTTTTTGGCTTTGAGCACGTACTACAGAATGTGATGACCCATGCTTTCTTTTAAGGGAAGCGGAATTCTGTTGTTTCTCTGATCTTAAGGAGATATTTTCTGTCTTTGTCCATGTTATTCCGAATCGAAAGGGGAAAAAATTGAGTTGTTTTGTCCAGTCGTGTCTTTTCTGTCTGTTGGCCATAATGCTGGTGTTTTGTGAAAATGGGATGGATGTTAAAAAAAAATGTCTGCCACTCCACTGAACCATCTCAAGCATGATCAATGGTATTTGCTATTTGGGCAGCTTTAATTGAAGGCAAATCCAGTATTTTGGGGGTGGAGCGGGGAGGAGGGGGGGGGGGGGGATTGGACCGCTCCCTCACTATCAAAAGTGGCAAGAACTTGAACATGATACAGTTTCAGGCATGTTTTGATTTGTATAATATATGTGTTTCATTCTGTACGAGGGTCGCTGCTACCCTTTTGGGTGCCCTAAGCAGAAAAGTCAGATGGTCAACCCCCCTGATTTCTTTTTTTTTTTACATTTTTGGACAGTGGCTGGGGGGGGGGGGGGGGGGGGGGGCTGGGGGGATTGTGCTATGGCCGGTGGCTGCTGATACTGATCGGTACTTGAGCAACGACTGGCTTGTCTCAACCCATCAGCAGGCCTCTGTCTTTAGGGGGCCACATGAAATGCATGTGGGGAGGGGGGGGGGGGGGCAATTACCCTATAAACATTTGCATGTGTGCGTGCATGTGTGGCTTGATTGCAACAGTGCAAAAACACATTCACTAGGGCTGGGTTTGAAAATAAATTGTTGAATCAAATCCAATCGATTTTCCTTTTCATAGCCCAATATTGATTCATAAAACCATAAATCAGTCCTTTTATTACGTCTTTATCCCATAAATGCATGTGACTTCTCGCATCATGCAAAATCTTGTCACCATGTGAGAGTAGCGTATCATAACAACATGGCGGACGCACAGAGTTCTGTGCCAACCAGCTTGAAGCCAGATGTCTGGCAGTTTTTTTTGGTTAAAAAAAAAAACCACATAGACAAAGATGAACTGAAAGTGACTATCACAGGAAAGTGAATGTCATGAGATTACGGTGTGTTTTTTTCTTTTTATTCACACAGCCTGTCCTGTGGTAGGACTTCATTTAAGTTATTTACAGCAGTGGTCCACAAACATTTTCCTGTGAAGGCCACATAGCTTTTTGCTTCTCTGAACCTACCTAAACGTAAAAAAAAAAATGTTTTCCAGAAACCCACACAAAATCAAATCACTTTTTCTGGATTTTTTTCACAGAACAAAAGTCAGGAAAAAAATAATAACACTATTATGAAATAAATAATAACGAAATAACCCTCCCCGGGTTCTTTGCAGAAAAAAAGCCAGGGAATAAATTACACCATTTATGAAATAAATAATAATCAACTTTGCTCTGATGAAGTTTATGCATGACTATACAACCTTCATGACAGAATCCCAAGTCAATACTTTGCAGCACAGTGATTGCTGGTGAATTAGGCAGTGAATTTGAAACTCCGTTCTTCCATCTCCTGGTTCATGCGTCCTATTAGACCCCCGAGACGCGCCCACCATACTCGCAGCCCCGTCAGTTGTGTTGCTGGCCAGCTTTGACCAACCCAGGTCTATCTCTTCCATAGTTTGATGCACTTTGCCGAAAATATATTCCCCCGTCGTAGTCCCTTTGAGACTTTGGAGGGCTGCCAGCTCCTCGCACATCTCAAAGTCTGCGCTAACTACACGAATACAAATTTGCAGTTGCGCTGTGTCCTGCACGTCCTTGATCTCATCCAGTGTTAATGAAAATAATTAAAATTCTTTCGTCTTCTGCTGCAGCTGGGGATATACATGACCCGCGATTTCTCCGATACGTCTGGCAATTGTACTCGCTGATAGACTCGCGGTATTAAAGACGTCTTTCTTCTCGAGACACAGCTCCTCTGAGACAGCGTTCATGCATTTCTTGACAAACTCTCCATCAGTGAAAGGTTAACTGCTGCTTGCTATCAGTTGAGCAAAATGAAAGCTAGACTGAAAAGATGGGTGGTTCAGCTGAGCTTGGCGTACAAATGTATTTTGCCGAGCTAACATTTCTCTTTTTAGCGTTGACAGTTTGTCTGCTCGCATTTGGCCATGCAAAATATCATACTTGTCGTTGTGATGGGATTCATAATGTCTCCGCAGATTATATTCTTTGAATCTCGCCACCGCCTCCTGACAGATGAGACAGCCAGCCTTTTCTTTGCATTGAAAAAAAAAAAAAAGAATCGTTTCTCCACTTTGGGTTTAATTCCCTCTATTCTGAATCATTTTTTCTCTTACCTAACCTTTTCACCATGATTACGTTCTCTTTGAGAGGGGTGGGTTTAGGATTTTTTTTTCTGGGGTTGCCAGATAACGGCACAGACCGCAGAAGGATGGAACACATGTCACGTTATATGTGTTTATGAAATAGTTAGGAAAACTACCTAATAGTTAATAATGAAAATATTTCAGAACTAAGGAATACTTTATTGCAAAAGCCCAACTTTCTGATAAAATATAAATACACACAGATGAAAACTAAATCAAAATACTCTCCGGTATTGTTCAGGGGGGCCGGACCAAATGTGGAAGTGGGCCGGATCCGGCCCGCAGGCCGTGGTTTACAGTATTTACAGTATTGTTTTGATCAGGTCATATTCAATAAACCATACATGATTAATGCAATTGATTTGCGCTCAATTCTGAATGTAAATGTTCATATTTTAAAAATGCACCAAGTTAGAACAAGAAGTTTGTCCTATTTGCAGCCTTCTTTCTGGGTGAAATCCTGAACCGAATCGAAAATCAAAGTGAATTGTGAATCAAATTGAGCCCTTGTGGATCCAGCCCAAACATTCACACACATTCGATTCCCATCAATCAAACAAAATACCATTGTTTCTTTGTCCTTTTAATTTCTGAGTGATAAATAACTCAACACTCGCATTTCTTTATCCCAAAATGGGAAAATACGAGCAGGGAACCTCTGCTACTTATTCACCCATTCAGCTAAATGAATTGTCTTCACATCACTTGAGGCCAACTCAAAATTATTCCCAATAAAGAGACAGGGCGAGTGTTTGTCTTTCCTTGTTCTTCTCCAGTTTTTCTCATTCACTTCACTGCTCTCACCTTAAAACATTGGCACACCATTGTGGACGATGGCGATTTGGGTATGGACGTGTTTATGTGGCTTTCCTGACAAAAATACATGAAATAGGCCAACAAATTTGTGTACACCACATAGGTGAAGACACTTTTACTTAATAAGCCATATTAAACAAAGCGGGGTTAAGCTAGCAACATTCAAGCAGCACTTCTGCTTTGTACGCTTTTCTTGAAACTAAATTGGTGCCACTTCCACATTTGAATCTCTTCCGTGACCAAGCTGGTAACTCAAAACACTCATAATTCCAATCATTTTGGAGATCAAATTAAATCGGAAGACAATTAATCCACCGCATAAACCCTAAACAAAACAAACCAACAAAAAAAAAAAACCACTGCCAGCCCAGTTAAAACGGATCCTCTTGGGCTTGTGTGGCCGTCATAAAGTGACAAGATTTGCTCTCCACATAAGCTGCAAACAATGTGAAAATGTGAGCACAAAATAGCAACGAATGCAATGTACTTCCCCGTTCTTGTGGGATCTGTTGGCAAAAAAAAAACATGCTAAATGGCGCATCACTGCCACCAAAGGATATTGTCCTTCCACTGCAAAAAAAAAACAATGTGAATTGATGGGGTCTGGAGTGATTGGGGTCTGTAGCTCACTTGTATCTCAAATTGTGTAACTTAAGACAAAAAATTCATCCACTCATTTCAACTCAACTTTATTTCTAGAGCACTTTAAAAAAATGAACCACAGTTGAATACAATGTGCTGTACAGAAAGTAAAAATCAGACATAGACAACCAAAAACAGTTAAAACATATATTAACATAAAAACTGTAAAACAACACATCGCCAAAACATTGCCAAGTCTCATGCTGAGTCGAAAGCCCCAAATTAAAATGCATCTTGAAAAAGATGTTCAGATCTCAAGGCACCGCTGCATCCTGAATAACACCTGGAGTCTGCCGGGTTGGGCACTAGCTCAGCCGCGACCCAAATGAGGAGGACAGGTGCTCATAATGGGTGGATACAAATCTAAAATAATATAATGTTTAACCACTGTCTTATGAAAATAATGTATTTACATAGCATGTACTGTGGAATGTTTTTATTGTGTTTTATTTTCACCCCACCACCCCCCCCCCAAAAAAAAAGGAAAAGTCCATTTCCATTTCTTGTTTTTGGGAGGGGAAAAAAACCCATTATAAGTTACAAAGTGTTACATGATACAATGATACAATAGTAATTGCAGTGATGGCTGTTGTTCACATGAATCAGTCTGTAACCTTGTCATCTCTTCTTGCAGATCTAAGAAGAATGACGGCAGGCTTTGTTGGTATGGCCGTTGCCATAATACTTTTTGGCTGGATAATTGGAGTGCTGGGTTGCTGCCAACAGCATGACCTCATGCAATATGTAGCTGGGCTACTCTTTCTCATGGGAGGTACTGTGTGGAAACATTTGCGCACAATTACCGGGACACAAACACATCGACCAGCCACAACATTCTGGCCACTTGCTCGGTGTCGTGACATCCAATACGGGTGCTGTTTAAAACAAGCTGCTTGTACTAACATGCTAATGTTCACATTTAACCCCCATGCAGTAATTATCCCAAAATTGGACATTTCGGACACCTTGGACGATTTTGGACTGTTGGACAAATGGACACCATAGACAAAACAGTGAAAAATAACTCCACGAAGCTGACATTTTGCATAGGATGTATATCTATGTCTTGGCCAATTCCCACTGAACATTTTGAGGGGTTGAAAGTGAAAAAAAATGAAAAGTGAAAAAAGTTGTTGCACATTGGAAGAGGGACATTTTTGGGACGTAATACCCTTCATGCAGCCGCTTAAAAATACTGCATGAGGGTTAATGGACACCGTCAGATAAATGTATCTACCCAGATGTTCTTTTTTATGATTGTAATGTGCAGTAGTGTACAACTGGACTGTATTTTACTCAAAGCGGTTCTTTCTGCTTTCGCCTCTGTCCGATAACGTAATTGACATGACCAAAATATTACACTCAGCTCTCACGATACACTGCAAAACCGCCCCATCAGTATCACCATAAGGCGCCTTTGCGACGTCCGAATTTTAGCCCCCTAATCTGAATTTTTCAAATCAACTTCAAATTCAGTGTATTAAGTAGATCTAGAGCAGCCCGCTGGTCCAGTGGTTAGCGCGTCGAGGTCGCAGTGCAGAGGTACCAGGTTCAAATCCAGCTCCAGCCTCCCTGTGTGGAGTTTGCATGTTCTCTCCGGGCCCGCGTGGGTTTTCTCCGGGTACTCTGGTTACCTCCCACATTCCAAAAACATGCATGGCAGGCTGATTGAACACTCTAAATTGTCCTTACGTGTGAGTGTGGGCATGCATGGTTGTTCATCTCTGTGTGCCCTGCGATTGGCTGGCAACCGGCCTACTGCCCGAAGACGGCTTGTGAGGATTAAGCGGATCGGAAAATGAATGAATGAATGAAATAGATGTAGAGTACATGCACACAGCAAAACATGTGAGTGAGCTGATGGGTGGATGATGACAGGATGGCCATTCTTGGCATTTTGTTGAGAAAATGGTGGAGCAAGATCATTTCGTTAGCAAGCTGCTTTAACAAATGCGTTCTGACTTTTTGAAAGGTTTTAATGTCAACTGATGTTTCTCGATGGCATAATGGACGTGTTAAGCTTGACAACATCCAACTACACAACCAATACCATGAAAATGATGAATCTTCATTGTAGATATTTATTCTGCATCAGCCACTTTTTCAGCAACTATTCAAAAAGGATAAAAAGTTGAATGTAATGTCAGTGAGGGTTTCTCAAAGGGGCAGCTACCCAATAACGGCATGACAGACAGCAACTTTGGGGACACATGCAAAATGTTATAATGACAATAGACATGTTATAATGACATCTTTTATCAAATAACCTGTTTTGGGCAAAAAAAGACTCCCCCCGCCACCACCACCATTTACCCACTTATTACACACACCGTTTGTAGGGCTGGGTATCGATTAATCATGTATGTTTTATTAAACATGACTTGATCAAAACAATAAATACTTTAAATCAACCCCTCGCAAAAAGTAGTTTATTAAAGTACACAAGAAGTAACCTGGCGGCCCAGTGGACGAGTGGTTAGCGCGTCCACCTCACAGTGCAGAGGTACCAGGTGCGATTACAACTCTGGCCTTCCTGTGTGGAGTTTGCATGTTCTCCGGGTACTCCGGTTTCCTCCCACATTCCAAAAACATGCGTGGTAGGCTGATTGAACACTCAGAAAATTGTCCCTAGGTTGTGTGTGCCCTGCGATTGGCTGGCAACTGGTTCAGGGTGTCCCCCGCCTACTGCCCGAAGACAGCTAGGATAGGCTGCAGCACACCCCTGACCCTTGTGAGGATAAAGCGGTGGAAGTAACCTTTTCTATACTAAACTAGACGCAGTATACTGTATATTCCATCCATCCATCCATTTTCTGATCTCCACAACAGGGCAGACTCTGTTAATTAAGTGGCAATAAACGCATTGTAATCTCATGACATTCACATTCGCGTGACTGTCAGTTTCAGTTGATTGCTGTCTTTGTGTTTTTGAAAGCCCCCAAAACTTCGAGACATCTGCCTTCAAGCTGGTTGGCGCTGATTTGACTGCTTCTGCCATGTTGTTTTGATTGGCAACAATTGTGTCATGGCTAAATTTCGCGTGATGAATTGATGGGAACAAGACATACTGGTATTAAAAAAGATCAATTTATTATTTTCTGAATCGATATGGGGCAACGAAAAGGAAAATCGACGCAATCTTTTTTTTTTCTGGGTTAAATCCAACCCTCATCGTTAGCAGATGCACATGGACGGTGGAACATCAAGTTACAACTTTAATTGTTTCCGTGAGCCCGTTTGCAACTTTAATTAATCAAGGTAATATTTCCCATTGTAATGAACGGAAATCTATTTCAACCCCAAAATTATACTTACTTTGTCTGTTTCTTTTCAAATTCACAGATTGATTTTGGCATACCAATTCAGGAAAACTTGTATTTTTCTGTTGAAAAAAAAATTATAAAGTGAGATGTCACATTGTCATTTAACAGATGAATCCGCTACAATTTTCTTTTGATAATTTTAAAAATTTTTGATTACCTCGCACATGCTATCACCAGCAAGTGCTTTTTTTTATTTCTCTGTCTAATAAAAATCAAAACAGCAACAGATACATAGCCTGGTTACAGTACGCGAGAGGAGAAGCAACAACACAGACGTCGTCTGGTTATAAGGCGCAAGAAGACGAGCACATATCTTTCTGCTCATGTTTTGAAAAGCGCTTCCAATAACGCTCCCTGAGGGAGTTTCCTTTCTCTTAGGAGCCGTTCTGGCTGTTTATCACTTTAATTACGTGTGTGTCAAAAGTTCAACGTGTCTGTCAACACGGGACCTGCTGCCGCATTTATTCAAGGCGACCATTTCTGACATCTCTGATTGGCTGAATGGCGTGGACGTTGGTGGAATTTCATGCGGGGACGCGGCTATATGGTGCGATAACACCGACACTAACATCCATCCCATCCATCCCGTTTTCAACACCGCTTATCCTGCACAGGTTCGTGGGGCTGACATGAACATCTTGTTGTTTTAACCCTCATGCAGTATTTTTAAGCGGCTGCATGAAGGGTAGGTATTACGTCCCAAAAATGTCCCTCTTCCAATGTACAACAACTTTCTTTTCACTTTCAACCCCTCAAAATGTTCAGTGGGAATTGGCCAAGACATAGATATACATCCTGTGCAAAATTTCAGCTTTGTGGAGTTATTTATCTCTTTTGTCTGTGGTGTCCATTTGTCCAACAGTCCAAAATTGTCCAAAGGGTCCTAAATGTACAATTTTGGGATTATTACTGCATGGGGGTTAATTAAAGAAATGCTACATTTCCATAAGTATCATACACAACGTAAATTGTATTTTGTTCTTTTTGACAAAAAAAACAACAACAAACTAATCATTTGTGGATTTCTATGAGGCTGCACGTCATTTAATTGCTATTAGATTTTGGATTGGATGAACAAGAATGTGGAAGTGGAACTTCCGCCTACCTATGTAACACCTCTCCGATTTCCATTTCAGACACAAGAAAGGCTGTAATGAATTTCAGCAAATTGACAGGGATTGCTGTTAGAATAGTCTCTAATTATATTGGTTGGAAAAAAAAAGAAAAAGACATACCGTTAAATAAGGCGGCCCCCAGTGGTTAGCATGTCGGCTTCACAGTGCAGAAGTACCGGGTTCGGTTCCAGCTCCGGCCTCCCTGTGTGGAGTTTGCATGTTCTCCCCGGGCCTGCGTGGGTTTTCTCCGGGTGCTCCGGTTTCCTCCCACATTCCAAAAAACATGCATGGCAGGCTGATTGGGCACTCTAAATTGTCCCTAGGTATGAGTGTGAGAGTGGATGATTGTTCGTCTCTGTGTGCCCTGCGATTGGCTGGCAACCAATCCAGGGTGTCCCCCGCCTACTGCCCGAAGACGGCTGGGATAGGCTCCGGCACCCCCCGCGACCCTAGTGAGGATAAAGCGGTTTGGAATATGGATGGATGGATACCGTTAAATATACGTCCCCACATGTAAATTGACAGGAAAATGATTGGGTAAGAATCGCATCCTGTAATTTAACAGTGTCATTCAGTGGGCAGCACATTTCGATCATCACCATTTGACAGAAAATACATTCCACTTCTTTAATTAATCGCCTGGCATTAAAATGAACCTCGGGGATCATGGGTGCATTGTTGTGGCGAATAAAATAGAGTCTGGACACAAAGATGGGAACACCAGACAATTGTCATCAATCCTCGAAATGGGCTGTTGGAGGTTAACTTTGCCTGGCTGCTTTTTTTGCAAAAAGTACAGCATTTTTTAATAGAAGCTTGAGAAGCAGGTACACAATTGAAGTAAGGTACCCGAGACATCAAACTACCGCACGGATGTGGTCTCAGGTGGTAGGACGTGTTGTCCAGTAACCCTGTCCGCTGTTCGAATCCCACTATGTCCAAGTCATGTGCTGTTGTGGTTAATATGTGGTTAAGACTACACTGTTAAAATGAATGACAGTAGGTGCATTATAAAATAACTGTCAAGTTTACTGTTAATTTACAGAGAAATTCTTTACAGTCATCTGTACAAAAAAGTCTTGCAGAAACATGAGCTGAGACTGATACTGAAAGCTTTGATCAAGAAACTCCAAACCCAAGTGTGCATTGCATGGACCACCAAAATGCTCTCAGTAACGTAATAAAATTCTTACTATCATCATGCCCATACAAATAGAAGTGATCTGCCTTACAACCAAACCCCAAATACAGTCAAACCTCGGTTTTCGTCCACAATCCGTTCCAGAAGGCTGTTCGAAAACCGAAATTGTTCGAAAACCGAAACCACGCACTTTTTAAAATAAAAATATTTAAGACGTCTGCTCACAATGGAAAGCAACACGAGGAAGCGTCACTTCCTCGTCTACTCGAGGAAGCGTCACTTCCTCGTGTAAGGAAGGCGAGAGGAGTCAAATGGTGCATTCAAGTGCACTCGTTTGTTCGAGAACCGAAATTTGTTCGTCATCCGAGGCATAAAACATTTTTGGTCGAAAAACAAATTGGTCGAGAACCGAGACGTTCGAAAAACCGAGGTTTGACTGTATCAGTAAATGAAATACTCGGCCTCTGAAGACGCCTGTCTGCGAGGTAGATGAAAGATGTTTGCAGAGTGATAGTCACCTGGTGGCGCTCGATTGGTATTGAAGAATTTCGTAAGTGTAGTATATTTAAATTCACCTTCTTGCAGATTCTTTTTTTTTTTTTTTTTCATTTCATCAACTGTGGATCAAATGAGACCGTTTACCATCCATGAATGTCCAATAGACACTGATCCCACTGAATATGAGAAGTTGAAAAATGTACTTTCTCCGTGTGGACACTGAGTGCATTTGTCTTCACAGGAACATGCTGCATCATCTCCTGTGCACATGCGTGGCTGGAATCAACTTTGAGTTATCCCGCTACCCTCGCAACATGTACGGCCTTCCGGAGGACATTAGCCATGGCTATGGCTGGTCCATGTTTTGTGCCTGGGGCGGCCTCGGCCTTACTCTGCTGGCTGGGTTCCTCTGCACCTTGGCCCCCTCCCTCAGCACGCCGGCCCGCACGGCGACCCATAAGCCGAGGCACGAGAATGGAACCGTGTGACAAGGCCGGGGGCGACTAACCGCCGAGCGCACAAACTACACTCTTCAAAACTTGGATGTGAACATCTACAACCCTTTTATGTCTCATCACCGTCTCACCGCGCACTCAACATCGCCGTCCCTCTCAGTGTTCATTGTGCCTGAGTTGTGATCGCACACTTTCTGGAACAACGAACCCACAGACTTGAAAAAAACCAGGACCTCCACAGGGACACCCAGAGTGCAACCTAACGTCTTTGGCTATCATAGCACAAGGTTTTTTTTTTATGTTGTCTCTTTGGACATGCTGACTTTATGGCAATCTGAAGGTGACTGTTTTACAATGGTGCTCTCCTAAATCCATTTGCGACACGTACACACACTCCTACGGGCGCACACGGGCCCATGCAGACAGACACCAGCTTTTCCACACGCTCATTTTCTGCTGATGAATCATGGGAGAAATCATCCAAACAGAGCAAATCACATCAAATGAGGCCAGAACATCCCGTCAGCCTTGCTCTTTTCAGTTGAGTGCAGTGCGCTGTTATCATTTGCGATGGGGGGAGGAAGAAAAAAAAGATCTGTCAATGAATGCCTATTGCTGATCGTTCGTGTAGCACAATGATATCAAACGTTGGACCGTAGACCCTGTCAGATGTCTCCGTTCTCTACTGGGTGAATCAAGTGGTGTGGGAAGCAACCAAAAAAAAAAATACACCAGACTAAATTTGCATCCAAAAGCAAACCATTTTGATCATCTCTGAAAAAGATTTGTGTACGTGTGTGTGCGCAATTGCATCTCTATGTAGACTAAGATACAATGTTTATGTCAAGTAGATTTTCAATAAGGTTGTTTATATCTGTGTGTGTTGAAACAATGATGCCTGACAGTACGGAAGGGACAGGCTCAGCGGGATTGTTTTCAAGATTTGTGCTCCAGGGATGAATCCATTATAGGATTGAGCAAGATGATGGCATTTTGAGGTTTTCGGGGGTGAGGAGGAACTGAAATGCATAACTGCTGAGCTGGGACTTCAGGCTGCTGCGCTCTTACTGCTCTTGACAGAGCCGGTTGTTTGCTGAGAGCTTAATTGTAAGGCGACAAGAGACATAAGAAAGCCGACTGCCGAGTGAAATTCAGTTGTTTACACTCACAATTTAAGGTACTTGTTTGAGGAAGGGAAAACAAGTGCTGCAAAGTTTTAGTGTTGCCACAAAAACAACAACAACAACAACAACAAAAAAGACTCAATATGGTCCTTTGCAGCTGAAATGGTGAAATGGAACAAGCGGCATTTTTCTTTTTTTTTACACTAAAATCCACCTTTTTCAATGTGTTGTTGCACATCTAAGGAGTTGTTCCACCACTTCATTCAACCATAATTCAGTTGTTTGAATAAAATGGCATCACTTTGACTAGATGCAGGGCTGCAACCTCCCCAAAAGTATCAAAAGACCAAGCCCATTGTCATCTGCGGTGTTCAACAAATGCATTCCACTGCCATCACCGAGGATTCGTCTCAGAAAACAACCAACACCATGAAGCGTTTTGGGGGGGGGGGGGGACTCATCATCCCCCTCCTCCTCCTGGGCAATCGGCCCTCGTCAGGGACTGGCCCCCCCTACCAGGTCCCACACCCGGTACAACTCTTGTTGGTGCCTCGCGAGGTTCACACCCAGTGCGGGCCCCGGAAGGGCCCTCGCCTGATTATTATTTAAGGAGGGTTGTGGGGCAGCTACTCCCACTCCCCTACGTTCCGGCGGGGCGAGCGCTGGGTGCCTCACCTTCCAGTGAGACCCCGCCGGCCGGTGGGCATTTAGCCGCGTCTGGGGCCCAAGAGCCCCGGCGTTCCCCCCTCGCGCCACTTGGAGGCATCAAACCATGCGAGGGGGACTCATCATCATTATCATCATCATCATCATGTTCAGTGAGCTCATTGAGCCGTTCAACAGAAATTTCAAACTGAATTCAGCGTTTTATATCCCAACGTGAACCAACTCGTTTAAGTCAAAAATCAATCGAGCATATCACCAAACCACAAAAAAAAAAAAAATGGTTTCTCTATAGAGCACTGGTGTCAAACTCAAGGCCCGGGTGCCAGATCTGGCCCGCCAGGTCATTTTGTGTGGCCCGCGAAAGCAAATCATGTGTGTCAACCTGCTAAAATCTGCACCAAAGGTTTGCAATACTGTAATTTTGTTACCCTGTTTACACCCACTTAAACAATAATTGAACAAACTATTATAATTTACATGACTGATTTGAAAACTAGTAATCTATTCATTTGTTGTGCAATCATTTTGTGGTTTTACTGTCATAACGGCCCTCCGAGGTAGACGTGATTCAAAATTGGCCCGCGACTAAAATGAGTTTGATACCCCTGCTATAGAGGAATGCAAGTACATCTAAATTATTTTGAAATAATTCGAAGCCTTGATTAAAAAAAAAAAAAAGTACTGTACGACTTTCTCATTTCTTATTTTCTTTCTTTTTTTAATCAAACTTTAAATTCCTTAATAACAAAAGATTTGTATTTCTGCTTTAAAAAACACCTTACTGGTTAAATGGCTTCCACGTGGTGGTGTAATATTAACCATTACAGCATAAACATTAATAAAGTACATAGTGCTGTCAATTTTGGGCAGTTGTGGCGCAAACCCGAGTGGCAGTCCATTTAAAGTTGATAAGACTTGTACATAACGATACAGACAGATGAAAATATGTGCCTACTTGACAAAGAGTGACCAAACCAAAAGTAATCTGGGCCGAACATTTGGGGAAAGTTGTTTTAATGTAAAACACACGCAACTAGGTATTATTTTATGAAATGTTTTCTTGTACTGTACAAAACAATTTCTGTCACACAGCAACATCGGGCCACTGACAGGATTGAATAGCAGAACAGGCTGTTTATTTGAGATGAAAGGATTCTCGGTAGCTTATTTTGTGCGGGGTTGGCATTAAAAAAAAAAAAAGATCCTGGTCACCAAAACAGTCAAGTTTTAAAGTTTAGTGAGATGAGTCACTTGAGATGTTATCATCTATGTCAGTTAACTTTCTTGGAAAAAAAAGAAAAGAAAAAAAGGTGTTATGATGCGTGTTGACAACACTGTATGTGATGTTCAAGTCCTTTTTCACGTTACCAAACCCACAACAAGAGGTTTGACGTTAACTGAAGCATGATTGAAAAGTGTTTCTTCAGTGTCTTGTCAAATCTTTGCACATTGCTGGGTCTGTTCCAAGTCAAAGCAGACAAACGTTACCGAGTCAAATGTTTGCAAGGTCACATATGGCATCCAAAGGGATACGAGCATGTGATGCACAGTATGACGTGTCTTTTACAAACATTCTGGGATTTAAACCACGTTGTGTATTTATGGAAAGTCCGTTCAACCATTTACGTATTGTGAAAATAGGATGGCATTAACAAGGGAGTGATTGTTAGGAATAAACCATGAGCATTTATTGTGCTACACCGTTCATGAGTCACCTGACTTACAAAACACTTCTTTTTTTTTTCCTTTTATAAAGATCACCGCCCAAAGTCTCCGGTTATGTAAGTGTTACGATAAGGAATAAATAGTCATGTGAAGATGTTGACATAATGGAAGCAATATTACACACATGTATTTTATTAATTATTTTTTTTGGGTGGTAATGATCCAACCCCCTTCTTTTTTGAACTGATGTGCTACAACTCCATATTAGATGAAGAGCACAATTTTTGTCCCCCATGTGAGATTGTTGCATTCGATGCATATAAAATGACAGCACAATTTGTAATTTTAACCCCAAAAAATAACTGATTATAATAATAGTTTGTTTTTTTTCATACAAGGGAAAAGGAGGCCGAGTTTGATTGATGATTCAGAATCGAATACATATCCTCTCAACATTCAACTTCCTGTGTTCAGCAGAAAAGCTGCTATTTAAAGCGGCGCGGCTATTATTTTTTACATTTGTACCAGTGTATTTCCCTGCAGGTGCTTTGTGGTGACTGAAAATACATAACAGACATGCATGATATCATTGCGGTTCATTTCAATATTCAGCTGTCAATTTTCCTTATTTATTTTACTGAAATAAAAGATGTAATTACTAGCTTTGTGCTTTCCATTGTTTGGTTTGCTGCAAGATTTCAGAAATCTTTTTGATGAAGGGTAGATTTATGTTTATTTTATTTTATTCTTTTTATGGTAAGGGGGTGCAGCCTGTCCTCCAGAACACCACGTTGCCATTTTGTCACTGAGCACATGGTGCCATCTAGAGGGAGAAACTGCTCATGTGTTTTGGATTTTTTAGCATGATTGCCAATTTACACGATGACCAAAGCAAACGGCACAAATGAAGTTGAAGTACAAGAAATATAACATAATAGAACATTTGTTGACATACAGTATTATTCAATCCAAATGTCGCCCGTGTGAGATGGGCATCACTTCCTTTGGACACGACGTTACTCAAAACCCAAATGCGATGACGTAAAGGATACTTCAGTTTACCATTGTGAAGCCTGGCTACACAAATCAACACGTACCTGTACATTATAAACACAAAATCGAAACACTGTAAATGTGACTAAACCAATGTCATGTAAGGCTGCAATAACGTCAACAATGAGCTATTGATCAAACTAATCGATTACATCCGTATGTTGTGTGCGAGGGAATGGCAGGTAAGTACCCTAAATAGGACACCCTTCCTATTTAAAATATGTATTACATACACTAAACTGCACTTGCACAATTCGATTGGAAGGTAAAGGGTGTAGCAAAAAAAGACACGAATGAGCCGTAGAACAGTCTATTTCTTTCCACGGCAATGGGCGTTGACCACCATGTAGCTGTCAGGTGACATGTTCGAATTGAGAGGCTTGACTTTGTCCCGACAGCCCCGGATTTCAGTTCTGCTCACTGGTCTTCCTCTGCAGGGGTCGTGCTTCTGGAGGTAGCTCAAAAATGTCTCCCAGCCTCCACCCACACGCACCATCACGTGACGTTCATTCAGCATCTGCGCCCAAAAAAAAAAAAAGCCACACAGGGAATGCTTGAATTTTTGCCACAATGTTTACGGATGAGAAATTAAATAAAAATAACACACACACACACACACACACACACACACACACACACACACACACACACACACACACACACACACACACACACACACACACTAAACTAATATTTACAAGCTTGCCTTGCATATGAAGTTGTTGGCATGAAAGTCAAATGATCTCTCAGGTAGCTTTGTCAAAATCTCATTAAACCAAATGAAAGAGCACCTCGTGCCACCAGCTGAGCTCCCCCCATGACAGACTAATCCATATATGAGCATGCATGCGCACACGCGCAGTGACGCACAAAGCTTCATCCGCACACAAAACACGTAACGTGCACGACTTGTCAATAATAATAATTAAAAAAAAGCATACAGCCTTGGTGCGCGCGAACAGCTGTTGCAGAAAGGGCCGCTGTCTCGGATTCAAGACATCCTTCACAGGCAAGGAGCCTTAGCGATGAAAACCAACTGCTGCCATGGCAACTACAGCCACAATACGAAAGCAGGGCAAAAAAAAAAATTCAAGCGGGATTGAGATGAATCCATTGCACACCCACAACTCCCAGGAGACATTGACATTCCCAGGAGGCCTCGCAAAGCGGGCTATTGTCCTGTCAGCACTGGCCCACCCCCCTTCTTGGTTTATCGCCAATAAACCCTTCATTAAGGAAGCATTAAGAATGTGATCACACAAGCAGATATGCCCTCCACCACCCCTCCTTCCCTCATGTTTCCAGGCGCATGACACACGTATGGGATGAAAAATCAATGGCACATGCTCAGACTTAAGCAGCGTGGATGGCAACGCCGAGACGGCGGTCTATCTCATCTGACATCCTCCAGATTAAAATGTTAAGGTTGACAGGGGTCAAGCCTGACATTCTCCGTAAACCGTTTTCCTGATTTACAGCTACAGGATGTTATCTACGTTGCTGTTCTTTCACTGCGCAATTATTGCCTTTTTTGTTCATTCATAATTAAATGTACTACATATGATTTTTTTAATGGTTGCATTGTTAATTGGCTGTGTATTCTTCAATTATTCTTTTAAAACTAGATCGATAAGAAACCGTAAAACACAGGTGTCAACTCCGGTATTCCGCATCTTTTAGATGTTTCCTTCCTCCAAAACAGCCGATTCGATTTTGGTCAGACTCTTCCAGAGCTTGCTGAAATGTAAACCACGGGTGTCAAAGTTAAGGCCCAGGGGCCAAATCTGGCCCGCCACTTCATGTTATGTGGCCCGCAAAAGCAAATCAAGCATGTCAAGTTCCATGATGCTTGCTGAAGTCTGAACCAAAATGTCAAATTGTCAGATGTCATCCACAATAACAGTTATTATTCTTGACTTCTGATTTTAAAACGAGTTATTCATCAATTTGTCGTGCGCTGCGAATATAATATGTGGCGGTGATCAAACATTTGTATGGTTTCCCAAAATACATAACGCCCCTCCAAGGCAAACCGTAACTACAAAAATGAGTTTGACACCCTTGATGTAAACCATAACGTGTGAAGCACTGTTGCCAAACTCATTGTGGTTAAGACCCTTATGACTAAAACCGTGTAAAAAAAATAATAATAAATGAATAAATAAGTGTAATAATCTCATCATGATATTACATATCCACTTTGTTCTTGGGGACTCTGATGTAGAAGCAATTATGGGCGTGACTTCCTGTAAGACAGCGAAAGTTGCAGTGAGCCATTTGTTACATTGGCTTTCATTTCCTGGAGTGGTTTATTTGAACATCACTTTTCACTTGTTGTACGATATAATTTGGGATACCCCGGCAATGATTTGTGTGTGCAGTTGTAGATGCTTGTTTACCTGAATAAACTCAAGTGAATTAACTGAATTGGAGGTGCGTCACAATATGCATTTCGCAAGTAAGTTTCAAGTCTTAAACTTTAAGTTTAAAGCAAGCAGCTTTCCATTTTCTCTCTGAAATAAATACAGCAAGCACACATGTTGTTAATCGTTGGGGAAGAAAAAAAATCATTTTCATGCTCTAGACTTCATCAACAATAGTCGCCATCGAGTGATGGGGATCAGTTCGGAAATGTGGACTCAAACAAATTTTTTATCAGTGCTGTCGTTTCCTATATTCTAGAGGAAACACCTTTTGAGATTTCTCCTTGACCAGATGTCGTTTTCCACCGAGGTTAATGAAAGCTGCTCTAAAAGGGAAAAGGATTTGACTTCCCCTGGAGGTCCTATTACAGTACAGTATCTTTTTTTCCCCCCCTGATTTTGTAGCGACCCCTGGAGGTCATGATGCTCTTAGCATTTGGCTGTGTTGCCCAATAGGCATGCCAGCTTTGCGTTTGTGAATTTTTGTGACCAAACAATGTTTCTTCTAAATCTGTAATTATCTGGATGTAATATGGTTCACTTTTTTTTTTTAACTGTCACTGATTTATTATTCAGATGTTAGCGAAGAAGAGAAAAACGATTTGTTTGGGGAGGGCGGATATGTTTCGAATTTTCACACAGGCAGCTTTACTTGTGAGTCAGCAATAAAGCCCCTTCCCCCTAGACATCCCCCTACACAGTCTGCTACGATTGCATCCGCTAAAGCATCTTCTGCATTCCCCAGAGTCCTCCCTGTTCGGCCCACTGACTCATCTTATCCTGCTGAAAAATTAATGCAGGACTCACGTGACGAGATAGGATTGAAACAACTGCCAGTAGGAGTCAGACTTGAGCCAAACCCGCAGCTTCTGAGACCAAGGGAGAACACTGGGCCCCTATTTTTTTTTCTTCTCAGACCCCCCCCCCCACTCCCCTCCCAATTTTGCTGCTGTAGATTGCAAATTTGGGAGAAATAAAGGTTATCTTATCTTAATAACATTTACAGTCAAAGAAATTATCCATTGGTGGGCATCTCATCACGATTGGAAAAATCATCACGTGAAAATAAAACAGGACTTAGAATTTTGAAGTTTCCCTTGAGGGTGACAATTGTGGCCTTGGAGCTGAAGTGAAATGTGAAAGTCGAGTTCTCCTCGAGGTTGATAGTTAGTTTTACAACACTGACGGCCTTCTCCTCTCATCTCGAGAGAGTCTGATCAAATTGTTGCAAAGAGTGTATAAGCCAAACTAATCTGTGTGGATCGTATTTGAATAGATGTTCATTGTTTACACATACACCATTTTCATATCTAATAATATGCCAAATTAAACAGTTTGATCATTCCCGTGTTGTCAACCATGCACAGAGCTTTAAACAGACACACACACACACACACACACACACACACACACACACACACACACACACACATATGTGTGTGTACAGTAATCCCTCGTTTATCGCTGATAATGGGGACCAACACCACCCGCGATAAACGAAAAACCGCGAAGTAGCGTCCAATTAACATATATATTTAAAAAAATTGCCCCACGTGGGCCTTTGCGCTTGAGCAGAGCCACTAACACACACATACACACACACGGACACACGCGCGCACACACACAAACATATATATATATATATATATACTGTATAAATATATATACACATATATATATATATATATGCACATATATATATATATATATATGTTTGTGTGTGCACATGATCATTCCACACCATAGGTCACTCAAGCATAAAGAGAGAAAGAGATGAGGTCATATTATATATATATATAGGGTCGCGGGGGGTGCTGGAGCCTATCCCAGCAGTCTTTGTGTGTCGCAGGGCACACAGAGACGCACATGATCATTCCAACGACCATAGGTCACGCAAGCCCGGGGAGAAAGCAAATCCACACAGGGAGAGCTGGATCGAACCTCTGCACTGTGAAGCCGACGTGCTAACCACTGGACTCATTTCTGTAATTATGCTCAGGCCAAAATGTAAAACGTGATACTGCTCGAAAAGACTTTCCTCCGTCCTTAGGTTTATCTTATTAGCAAATGTGTTGAACAAAGAATGGATGTGGCATGATCTTGTGCATGTCTTTCCTGTCAATGACACAGTCGGATCGTGTCCTGGCTACACAGAGCCTAATTGGGCACAGAGGAAAAAAAAGGAAAGCTTTCCTCTTTTTCATCACCAGAGAATGGCTGAGCACTTCATGGCCACCATGATTGAATAGTCCCCTCCAAGGAAATGGGCTGGATGGGGAGGGCGGAGGGCTGAACGTTTACATATGAGGAGGGGCCGTCACGCTCACTTGCTCATTAACAAGCTGTTCGATTAAACACGTTGCTAATGACGTTGTCTTGCAAATCAATAATTTGCGCTTGTTCCAAAGGTGTGTCCACATCTAGGGGGTCATAACGGTGGATGGTCATTGAGGTTTATGGTAGGTTTCTTTCCACAAATGATGACAGCTGTGTGACACAAGGTGACAGATGGAGTCGGGGGGTCAATGGGCGGCCGCAGTCCAGCCGCAGCGCGTTTGTGTTGTCAAAAGCTGAGGAAAAGCGAGTGCAAATCATGTCTACAGTTGAGGAATTATGGCGGAATGCCGACTGAGGGCACAGGGTTGAGGTGCTACACGACTAGTGGATAGAAAAACTTTAACATCAAAATATCATATCAAAGGCCTCGTATATTTAATTTTCCCATGTTAATGTGCAGTTGTTTGAATAACTTTTTGGATATTTTTAAATGGCTAAAACATGAAGGATATCAAAGATAAGAACAGAACTCTCGCTCAAATAATTATGCAAACATGGATATTCTATTTAGTGTGACTGCGCCCAACTAAAAGTATGCCTTGATATGCTTGGTGTGGATGACCTGCAACAAATAATGAAAAAAGGTATATTGCATTAAAAAAAAAAAGATCTGTTATCTGTGATCATGCACAAGTAAAAGTGCTATTTAATTATCGGAATTGAGTGACATTGGGCTGGATTGACTATGTTCAACTTCACTTACTTCTACACATTCACCATTAGAAACCAAAGACTCAGTCGGACTTGTGCCATTAGCCGTATCTCTTATTTTCAACCAACTGAGGCTGACAGTATTGATTACCAATTAAAAGTGTGCTTGGTCAATAAGACTTTCAATCAGATTAACAAAGCACTAATGAGTTTCCAACGAGTGACCAATGAGCCACTAGTTGTACACGTGAGTGAGTTCAGTGCAGTGCCTTTGTGGGTGGGTCCTAAGCTGAATTTGATTCAGGCCCTCCTCCCACCACTGCTTGACTTCTATGCTGATGGTGTTACACTTTTGGATAGGCTTTTCATGTGTATGTTACCTCTTTAAATTCTTATTTATGTATAATTTTATATTTGGAATCTGGTGTTAACCTGATTAGCCAAGTGTTTAACACATTCACCATAAAGTTCCTGGATGGAGTTTTTTTCTGCCTACAGTAAAAGTTTCAGAGGTATATCATCAGGGTTAAAAAAAAAAAAAGGGGGTTGTAACATTTCCTGATTTAAAAAAGTCATAATTCCTGTGTTATTCCATGCTAAAATAATTTCTACCAGTCAGCATTTGTTTAGCTCTGTCGCATTCTGAAAACGTTGTCAGTAATCGCAATGTATTATGGCTAACAGACTCCGTGTTCAGTCAGAGAGAAACTTGCTCAGTTTCCCGGCGAATGAAGATTGAGTTTAGCTTGCAGTTGACTTGCGTTAACATATTCAGGGTATCCAACACGTAGCGATAACAGTACAGAGGTTCAAATTTGGGTACTGGCCTCCCTGTGTGGAGTTTGTATGTACTCCCCATGCTTGCATGCGGTTTCTGCATGTATTACAGCTACCTCCCACATTCCAAAAACATGCAAGTGTGGATCATTGAAGACTCCTAATAGTCCAAAGGTGTGAATGTGAGGGGAAATGGTTTCTTGTCTTGATGTGGTCTGTGATTAGCTGGCGCCCATCCAGGGTGTACCCTGCCTTTCACCCAAAATTATGCGGGTAGGCCCTAACGCAAATGAGGACAAGCAGTAGAGAAAACGGATGCATCAATGAAAATGGTTTGCACTGAGACATCACCCATTTCACCCTTCATAGAACACGAATTCTGAAATCTGATTCAAAACATTCTACTACTATGAAAAAACATGGTCAGGAAAAAAAAAAGGAAAAAAACCCAACTTTTTTTCTAAAAATGTAAAAGGTGGTGAGTAATCTACAAAGCATAGGCACGTTCTTCATTCGCTTTTTTCTTGCCGGCATTGGAACAATGATGAAGGCTACCATAGCAGCAAACTAACTAGATCATGCACACACATGCACGGTGCATAAGCATCATCATCTTTATATGTATTTACCTCCTACTAAGATTTTACAAAATAAAACTCCCTCCCCCACCCCGTGCTTGTCATTTACATGCGAGGTTGGAGGCAGTCATATTTTTGTTTGTTGATGGATCCGAGCAAGAATGAAAGAAATCATCCAGTATACAAAGAGACGCCTTCCCACATGGAAGGCCGCCGAGTCCCAAAGGGGCTGCCATTTGAACTGCACACAACAGCCTTATCTTTGTCAAATCTACCTGAAAGAGGCACGTTTCTTTTCCCCTCAGATTTGAACTCTTAGTTGAAGGTCTGTGTATTGAATAAAATCGTTGTCAGCCCAGTCTTATCCAGACCATTCGTTGCCAAGCAACCCTGACTCCCAGAAGGCCTTTCCTTGAGCCTTTGTATTGAAACATACAGGTGGTGAATGACTCAGGGAGGCTGAAAGGCACCAACATCTCCATCCCACATAATGGCAAAAAAAGGTTGATTCAACTTGCTGACACAGCGACGGATTCATTACCTTTTCTAAAACATATTATGCCCACACGAACTATCAAGAGATACTTTGGGGTGAGCCATTTCATATTCGTCTACAAAATGTTAGGATGACATTCAAGTGGTGTGCTTTCATTTAATATACTTCAACGTTTTACATTATTAGCCTCTCACCTAGTCTAGCTTATTACTTTGACGATGGTCCGCAATAAGTATAAATCTAAAATCAGTTGTACGTATTGGTGAACACTTACAACAAAACAAAATTACAAACTAAAATGTAATTATACATGCAATACACATTTACAAAACATAAATACAAATGTCTTAAGGCAAGTGATTTTGTGAGCCCTTAATGTCAATGGAATGTGTTGATGAGTCTAAATTGTGCAGTAGATTGCACAGGGCAAAATATGAAATATTTTTGAAATTGCCAATTTGACAACAGGGCAAAATATGAAATATTTTTGAAATTACATATTTGACACCTTCAGATGAATTTGACTTTTGAACACAATTCACTTCAATTGTTGTTCTGTTAAAAACGTGTCGCGTTGTTCACCATACAACCAACAGGAACATTATTTACAATACCAGGTCTTTCACGAGCATCTCTACCGGCTGACCTTCAAAACAAGCACTTTCGTCTTTGGCCACGCCTCCCGATTTCACTTTGTTTTGAAGAGACGCAACAAAACACAGCTTTGTTGTTATAAAGCAAATGTTGAAAACATGAATGTAATGTTTTTAGATGAATGATAAGAATGGCACTGTGTATATTTTACTCGTGGATGCAGGATAAAATTGGGTCATCAAATTAGCATATTAACTCACACTACATCCTCACTTTGTGATGGTGTGAATGTGATTGTTTGTCTAAACATGCCTTATGGCTGGCTGGCAACCAATCCCCTAACTGAACATACACTGCCTGCATGGACTTCAAATCAATGGAACTATTTGTGACCTTAACAATCAAGGATTAATTATATGTTGATTTTTGAAGATTTCACTGGGGATAATATGGGTAAAATCTGAATGTTATGAGCTCCTGTTTGAATCCAGTGTTGTATTGAGAAAAAAAAACATTGTTGCCAGAAGGAATGGTGCTACAGTGGAGGCCTTCATGAATGTACTGTAGCTCAATTCGCCATATCCAATGGACGCCACCTTGTTCTTCAGACTACAAATTAATTGCGGCTCAGTGAGGAACACCTTTCCTGAGAGGAGCCAAGCCATCAATTCCACTGTATCAACATTATTTTTAGCATTAAATGAAGCACTTCACAGATTATTTTGCCCATAAACGAAGTCTTAAATAACTGATCTTGATGAATACTTATCCTAAAATCCAACTACGGCCCACTTAAAGCTTACCTCTGTGGTGGTGTGTGTGAATGGCGGCATTTCCATATGTGGGGAGTGCAAATGTGTGAAGAGTTAGGTCCACATTGCATTCAGCAAACATTACGTGTGCGTAGAAATATGTGGCCGGCTAATGAGCATTCATTTCAACTGGTAAGCAGTAAGTCAATAAAGTACAGCTTGGCAGTGTATTCATGCTTTTGTGTTTATTACTTCACTGCTGGCCTTTCACGCCGTCATAGCAGCATACAAAGCGAGTTTGGCATGTGGACGCCGGACGGGAAACAACAGGTTAGCTTAGCGCTTGCTAGTACGCCGCTATACAAATAGCTTTACTGGGCCAAAGCAAGAAGTATATCCTGGAATCTACCATTGGCCAGGGTAAGACAAGAGATCCTGGAATTTGAAGTAAGCTATTATAAACTAAAAAGGAAAACCTTTGCGTAGGATGACGCTACTACAGCAACGCACTGGTGTACACTCCAGTTCAGTGGATATATATGTCTTAAAATAAGTGAATGGATGAGGATTTGTCAAGTGCTTCGGACAGCATATGCTGTAGATCAGAGTTGTCAAATTAATTTTTGCCGCGGGCCACATTGAAGTGACCGTTTTCCTTGGAGTGCCATTATGACTGTGAAAGCATTTAAAGAAGTCAAGAATAATGGTTGATTCGACGATTGTTTAAGTTACTGTAATGGGGGTTTGGGAACAAGAAAATGCTTACAATATCTCTCATATTTATTACATATGAGAAGTTGAACTTTTGGTCCAGATTTTAGCGATCATGGTAGAAGTTGACATGTTTGATTTGTTTTCGCGGGCCACATAAAATGATGTGGCAGGCCATATCTGGCCCCCGGGCCTTGAATTTGACATGTGCTGTAGATAAAGAGCTCTATTTGCCATTTGCCCTTTTGGGGAAAAGTACAATAAGTAATTGACTCTAGTTTATTTGGTACTCGCTCGTCAACATGAACATGAATAACAAATGCAGATTTTGGGTGCTCGTCCAAGCTCTAATAAAGAGTATATAATTTTCTATCAATATTGATGCAGAACCGCACCAGATGATGAATGTTGTACAGTTGTATGTTGTTATATTGTGTTGTTTTTTTCCCCCCACTATTTATGTTCTGGCGGCCCGGTAGTCCAGTGGTTAGCACGTCGGCTTCACAGTGCTGAGGTACCGGGTTCAAATCCAGCTCCGGCCTCCCTGTGTGGAGTTTGCATGTTCTCCCCGGGCCTGCGTGGGTTTTCTCCGGGTGCTCCGGTTTCCTCCCGCGTTCCAAAAACATGCATGGCAGGCTGATTGTGCACTCTAAATTGTCCCTAGGTATGAGTGTGAGCGTGGATGGTTGTTCGTCTCTGTGTGCCCTGCGATTGGCTGGCAACCAATTCAGGGTGTCCCCCGCCTACTGCCCGAAGACAGCTGTGATAGGCTCCGGCACCCCCCGCGACCCTAGTGAGGATAAAGCGGTTCGGAAAATGGATGGATGGATATTTATGTTCTCCGTAATTGCAAGACAAAGGATGCAGGAAGTGCTATATTTCTGGATCGCTAACCACAGTGTGTTCAAAAGGTTCACATAGAGTCAGGGACATGTTGCGATATTGATTTGAAAAAACAAACACCCCCAAAAAAAAACCAAAACAGTGGATGCAGGCAAGTGAACATTACAAAACATTAAAAAATACTAAATAGTTTAGCTGTCGGTAGGTGTTCTGCATTGCTCACTGACCGTAACTTGTTAGTAGTGCATACGTGGGTTAAGATAAAGTACAGGGAAAAAACTGAGGTGTAGCCATGCAATGCTTACCCGTATATAAAGAACTTTTTCCCCCACACGATAACAGCTTCTCGGCTGCTTTTCAACAGGGAACCTATTTGGACAGCTGCAGGGTGGATTTTCAATAATGTTTCTCACCTGATAGAGGTTAGACAGACACAGGGTGTTAATGTACTGCAGACATTACAGCAACATTCACAATGTTTGCAATCTCAAATAATACATTCCACGAATGAGGCGTACAGTGTCATCCAAAATGTTGCTGGTGCCGGTGCTCTGTCGGATAGTGGATTTGCTGGAGTGACGGTTCAGGTGGCAAGGTGGTGGGGGGCTTGCCGCAATGGCCACTTGCGTTTGGCCTTTGGAGGCTGCAGATGTGCCAGTGGAGCACAAAGGCGTTTGTGTTGAGGCCGTGGTTGTGCAGCGTTTGGGAGCTGAGAGGAAGGACTGCAGGAAACACGTGGGCATTGGGTCTGCAGTGGCTGATGGAAGATCAGACGCGAAGGGTGAGATGTGTGCTTCAGAGAGACAGATGGAGGTTGGAGTGAGGGGCACTGGTGGAGAGGGGGGGGGGGGGGGTCGGGGACTTGCTTGAATGCGATTGTGAGCAAAGCTCCGGGGTTGGAAAAAAGGAGAAGGGCAGCGTGGACAATGGAGAGGTACTCTCTCCTTCTTCCCTCTCTGTCTCTCTCTCTAACTTCACCAGACCCGGAGGCTCAACGCCATACCTGAAAAGGCAAAAATATGGCAATCATTATGAGGTCATTCAAAATAGCAATTAGAAATAGAACAAAAGAATGTTGCTGCTTTTTTGTCATTGAACATAGATCATCATGAAAATAATAGTGAATGAATAGCTTAAACAGGAAGCTGCAAAGCAACTTTCGAAGTACAGTCAAACCTCGGTTTTCGAGCGTCTCGGTTCTCGACCAATTCGGTTTTCGACCAAAAATTTCGAGTTTTTTATGCCTCGGATGACGAACAAGTTTCGGTTCTCGAACAAACTGAGCGCACTTGAATGCACCATTTGACTCCTCTCGCCTTCCTTACACGAGGAAGTGACGCTTCCTCGGGTAGACGAGGAAATGACGCTTCCTCATGTTGCTTTCCATTGTGAGCAGACGTGTTCAATAAACATTTTTATTTTAAAAAGAGCATGGTTTCGGTTTTCGAACTATTTCGGTTTTCGAATAGCCTTCTGGAACGGATTATGGACGAAAACCGAGGTTTGACTGTAATTATAAAGATTCTGCCTTATGTTTGCCTGCTTTGGTTACACTGCCTCTTTTCACACTTTCATTCATTGCGTTATGATGTGACTTTGCAGGAGCCCGATTTTGGCTGGAGCACTTCGTACAGTTACCGGAGTTAGTTACCTGGCGGCCATGCGTCCCAGCGCCATCAGGCACAGGCATACTTCCCGGGGTTGCTTCTGGAGGACTACACGCAGCACATGTACAAAACACAAACAAAGAGGGGATAGATAGAGAAAGCGATAAAAATAGAATCAATATAATGAAGCTTTGACAACAACAACAACAAAATCAGATACGGCAAAGGGGGCATATTTTGGGAAGTGCTCTGTCTATCTCTATTGTTCATCTCTATCTTTGAGGCAGGCCTTGAATTCCTGTGGCCTTTGAATGTGCATCTGAGGACATGAGGGCATGAATGCTTCATCTCCTTCCACCGGTATACTACTTTCACATCAAACAAAGTGCCTGTCTGAAGCCAACAATGCCGACAGCATTACAAAGAAGGCAGTTGCACAACATATACCCTGCTACACTCAACCAAATCTACTGTTGAAAACAATCTCATTGATCTCGGTTACAGGAAAAGAATGATGTGTTAGGTCAAAACCGTGGCAGGACCTTTTTTGATACGATAGCAGAACATCCGCAGCAGGAATAGGACACAAGGGGAAGGCGAAGCAATCATCATATGAGTTATAGTACAATGGGACTCACTACGTTAGCAAAGTAGTGACTGTCACTGTATCACTACTTGTCACATAAAGTTTTTAGCAAGCAAATGATCACTGTCGTTATACCAAATTTGCCACCATGGATGGGGATGTCGATGTGAGAAAAGAAAGGCATTCACAATACGTACATGCTGATTTATGTAGCGCTTTCAATCAAAGTCAGAGAGCAGCACTACACACGTAAACACAAATTGCTGGGTTAAAAGTATCCCAAATTTGGTGAAATAGCAGCACTGGATACAAACAGGACGGACCCAATGCTGGGTTATTTACACTCGGTGCATGAGTCAAGTTGTTTAAAAGTAATATGACTGGATTTTGGTGATTGGACTGGATCAAATCTTGAAAATGGGTTGAACAAAGGGGAAAGAAGCATTCTGAAATCAAATTTACGCATGCAATTCATTGCTAGTTTTAATATGGATCAAACCTTCAGTTTGTGTTGCTCGAAACATTTCAGAAGGATCTGGATAACTTCAATGGAAAAACAAGCAAACAACAACAAAACCAAGACTAGCGTGATTGCAACTAAGGGTAGGATTTCAGGAAAAAAATGCAGCAAAAATTTCAAATTGGTCAAGTAGTTTTGTGTATGCATTTTTATTTTTATTATGCACTTGATTTCGTCACTTGTTCTTCACAGTAATGAAGTAGGTACAGGCTACAAATTAAGGTTGTATATTAATAACATCAAAGACACAACATTCTTGATATTGTTAACTATGGGACAGATAGCCTTAAATTGAATTTTAAGAGGATCTTGAAAATATCCACACTATGTTTATTATGCCTATTTTTGAATTATTGTCGCTCAGATGAGTGTTCATAAATAAATTCATCAATAAAAGTGGACGTTTATGTTATTTTTATGTTTTGTCATTTGTCTTTGCCGGCCGGCTCGTCTGTTGCTGGTAATCCACATTGTGATATGCTGTCCCGTTTAGAGCACTGCTCACACGGATTTGGTCATCTTCAAAATGGTGAATGTGGAGCAGGGCGATCCATACCATTGTTGCTTTGCAAAAACGGAATAAAAGTAAAACAGATCATGGATAGCAAATCATGGGCTTCCCAAACCCGCATCATTTTTATCCAGATTACAACTACTGGCCCGTGGGGTGAAAGATTTGACTCTGCATGTTGGATTAATATTTGAATCCAACAAGAGTTGTAAAAACTACCCACACAAACAAGCTAAAGCTCCCAGGAAATTGGTTACGAGGCAATCAGTATAACTGTGGTTAAAAATAATACTCATTTCCACACCATCATTTTCTGAAGAAGAAGCAACTTTCCCCTCTCAGGGCTTGCCACACCAAGCCACTCACACGATACGTTTGGCACAACTTTGACAATGGATCCATGTGTCCAAAGTCAGCAGTGTTACCCCTGAGCCATACGGGCGCCATTGGCGTTTTCTATGAATGTTACGTTAAATTGATCTCAACCTTGGGTGAAAGTAACCCAATCTGCGAAATATCCATAGCTACCCAGCAAGTGGGTACACAGCATGTTTTTAGTGATTATTAATAACATCTTATGAATAGCTCCAAAACTATTAACCAAGCACAAATCTTATTTGCATACTATATGGACTCAATGGCTTGCTCAAGGATAATTGTGGCATAAAACCAAGAATCAAACCTGGAATATTGTATTGACAAATACACAAGTACACCACAAGCTCACCTAAATCCTCAGATTCGAAAAGGTGGGCCCTGTCAATGCCAATCTTGCGGCACCAGTAGAGGAAGTTAGCCGTGTTGTCTCTGGCAAAAAATGATCCTGAAGTTGCATCAGCTCGCCAATGGATCACTCTTCTGGTGAAGGGCTGCACGAGGCACACGCAAAATGATGTAAGGAGAACACCCACATTCAACTAATCGGTTATAATGGCGAGGGATCGTCTTTTTTTTCACTGCTGATGTTTTCTGTTTGTTGTTGGGTCACTGTTGACTTCTCACTTGAAACTCTTGGGAAGTAAAAGCGCTGAGTTTTGAAGGCTTGCGACATTCTCAGGCATTCTTGCGTTTGCTTATCTGAGCGTATGTTTGTATTATGGTGGGGGGAAATTATTGAATATCAGAGAATTGTGCATCATAGGTTGAGTCATTTTATGTCTCATACAGCACGCTTTATTTTGTAGAATGATTACTACCTCTAGCGGGCTTTGGTAAACAACTGATTAAAAAAGAGGTGTAAAAGTCACCAATCCCCAAAATAATGATTTGGTTCTGTTTCAGCACCTTTGCATTATTGCTGTGGCTCATTTTTTCCTGGAGAAACTGGGCCAGTTGACAAAGAACAACGCCGTTGTCCAGTCTGTCCATTAGAGTGTCAGCGGTGACATCCACACCTATGCACAACACAAACACAAAATAGTGCAGGTACTCCTTGACTTAATAAATCAATAAAACAATACATAAATGAAGAGAACAGCCGTGTGGGGATTTCTGAACATAAATAATAAATGCAACTCATCAATAAAATGTGGCATCTTATGATGTCGGGCGGCCCGGTAGTCGAGTGGTTAGCACGTCGACTTCACAGTGCAGAGGTACCGGGTTCGATTCCAGCTCCAGCCTTCCTGTGTGGAGTTTGCATGTACTCCCCGTACTTGCGTGGGTTTTCTCCGGGTACTCCGGTTTCCTCCCACATTCCAAAAACATGCTTGGCAGGCTGATTGAACACTCCAAATTGTCCCTAGGTGTGAGTGTGAGCGCAAATGGTTGTTCGTTTCTGTGTGCCCTGCGATTGGCTGGCAACCGGTTCAGGGTGTTCCCTGCCTACTGCCCGAAGACTGCTGGGAAAGGCTCCAGCACTTCCCGCGACCCTAGTGAGGATAAAGCGGTTGGGAAAATGGATGGATGGATGGATCTTATGATGTCAACTGTCGAAAGAAAATAAGCTTAAAGACCCTCTGTCAGCTGAACAGTTTATTTAGTACATGGGTCAGCAACCTAAAATGTTGAAAGTGCCATATTGGAGCAAAAAAACGTAAAACAAACGTTGTCTGGAGCCGCAACAAATTAAAAGCCTCAGAGAGAAGGCAACGGATGTATTTATATTAGTTATATTAGCCAACTATCAAAATGATTAAGTTGGCTACAAATACACAATGAGCCTTCCTGATTACTACAGTGCATCCTGTACAGCAGGGGGTGCCCAACCTTTTTTGACCAAAGCTTTTTTTCGATTTCCCTACAGCACTTACACACGCATGCCATAATGAGCAACAGCATAACAGCCCCTGTCACGGGACACAGCAGGGTAAACTTTTGTAGCTGACGTGCCCACCTTTTTTGCCAGACTGTCGGTGAATTGGACATGAAAGTTTCTTCTACAACAGCCACCTGCCTATTCGCCCTGCTTCAAACGTGTGTCGCAGGCTATGACGCAAATCTTCGTTGACAGAAATGTTGAAATGTAATATTTATTCGACACATTTTTACAGCATTGGAAAATGTTAAGAATGTTTGTCCTCCTACAGAAACCATATTCAAACAAAAAATATATTTTCACTCCCCCATCTTTTTCCATGTTCAAACATTTTTAAAAGCTCCAGTGAGACACTAGAGGGCGCTAAAGGCCGCATGCGGCTCCGGAGCCGCGCGTTGCCGACCCCCGATTTAGTAGTTCAAGACTTGAAAATTATGTCTGCACGAATATTTGCCCCCCAAATGACTTCGTTGTGATAGGTTTTTAGCAGATTTAGTCACTAGTTTTGGGACCAAAATGGGTAAACCTAATGACGTCAACGTGAGAATGACATGAGCCGAGTGAAAATGTTTCCTTGGTTGCTGGGTGTTATTTCCTCATGAAAGTTGAAACATTCACCAAAACAAAAGAAATGGCCTTGACCAAGCAAGCAAAGAGGAGTGTAATTTGCAGAGATCATTTCGGTGATTCTCACTCAAAAGCATCAAATGTTTCGGTCAGAGTTTGGAATGAATGGTTTAGAGGCGTGGATGCTCGTCTCCCTCGGCAGCAACAAAATTTTTACATTTACACTGATTATGTAAGTGCCAATGTTCAGGCTGCTCAAGTATCCCTTTATGCACTGGTTTCTTTCATGATATTGTGTCAGGTTCTGTTTTTTTGTGAACTTGGTTTGGATTTGATTTTAGTTTTCTCATGTTCTCCTGGTGTCTCTTTGGTCAATGCTTGTCTTGTGAAGTTATTCGAGTTAACCAAACAGTTACACTTTCATCTCTTCGTGTCTTGTCCAGTTGCTCCTCATTGTCTTGTCAGTTTGTTTGTCTTTAGTTCCCATGCCTCCTTTCAGTCACTGCTGGATTATTTAATTTGATTTGTAGCCCCTGTCAGTTGTCATGCTTCAGTCGCTTTGGGAGTTTTTGTTAATTCATTGTTTGAGTTTGATTGGGATTTCTTTAATGTTGTTGTTTTTTTGTTTGTTTGTTTTGTTCATCCCAAAGTACCTTGTTTTGCATTTTGGGAATAAAATACTTTTTGAGCTTCATTCAGCCTTGCCAACCACGCTAAAACATAACAGAATGACGCAACCACAAAAGGACCCAACGGGAAGCACAAAGTGTCGCCCTGCCAGCTGGAAGTCTGCTTCCCATTGCCTTCAACCTGCCAACTACTACACTCTATCTTTTCCTCCATGTCTCTGTCACCCGTGCCGTTGACTTGTCCATAGTTTTTCACACTCCCCTTCAAATTTACCTCCCCCAAGTTTTTTTTTAGATTCAGATTTGTCAGACTTTGACGATGGCCCCAATTAAGTTGATTTCCTTTCTGAATCTCATTTAGCTTTTGACACCGACTTAGATTTTCCTGGTTCTTCCCCTAGTCAGTTTTTGATCCATTTTTCGAATGATTCCTTGGACTTCACTCCTCAAATCCTTCCCTTCAACTGTTTTTCCACTGACACCTAGTATGACATGTTTGTGCATTTTGCTTTGATTCGAATTTTAGTTTTGTGTTTTCTCTGATGTCTTTTTGTCAATGTCTCTCTTTAAGTTATTGTGTCCACCTGTGCTCATCAACCCGGTTCCTTCTGTTGACGAATCAGCTCAGTCCATCCCTTTCGTCTGGTCCAGGTGTTAGTCGTTGTCTTATCAGTTTGTTTGTTAAATTCCCTGCCTCCGTTCAGTCACTGTTGGACCGTTTGCCCCTGTCAATCATCTCATCTATGTTCTAGATTTTTGCGTGTCAGTTTATTCCTTTGCCTTTTGGACTTTTATTTAGTTTTTGTTTGATTCTGAATCTGAAGTATTATGTTGTCTTTGATTTAAAAATTTTATAATTAGATATTTTGAGAGAACACCTGCGTTTGGGTCCTCGACCACGCTAAAACATTTTGTGTAGTGATATTGGCAATGAAATCATGAATCTCTTGATCAGATCAGAAAAAGAATATGCATTTGAGAAAACTGCAACTGGTCGAGTGTAGATGGTAATTATAGAAATTGTCGACCAGGTCCACATTTGACCAGGCCTTTGGCTTCACAGGGTCTCTGTTCAAAGGTTAATCTCACCCATGATGGTGTTGAGCCAAAGAGCCAGGTCTTCTTTCATAGGCAGGAGGCTGGCATCATGGCGGTATGGTAGCCACTGGTTGTATTCCTGGGGACTAGCAAGGCCAGGTCCACAATGGTGATACTTGGGGCTGAGGAGACAGCTCATTCCCAACCCTGTCAGCTGGCTCAGAGGACTCTCAGACCTCTGGTTCCTTGGTCCCACTTCACCATCCATAGTTCTGCTTTGACAATTCGTAGAAGGAAACATTGTGCATGATGAGAGTTTGGAAAGTTTAGTGCCTTGCTCATGAGCACTTTGGCGATAATATGGATTTCCATCCATGTTTACATGTGTGAATTTTAATCTTTCACCGTAATCCACAGATTAATTATTCCAAGTGGTTGAAATACAATGTAAGAATAAAGGTTTCAGTTGCAATGCTGAGCCAGTATGTTAGTGCTAGTGCACGGCTCATTTTTCATGATCCCAGAGAAGCCTACATCATAAAGCTCGGCCCCGTGCAGAGACAAGCTCTGTCTGCCGGGAACACCGCCGCTAATCACACGGACAAACACACACACTGGGTTCGTAGGTTTGTTGATACATGATCATCAAAGGCCATCCGGGTCCCACGTCTGTGGGTGTCTCTCTTTTAAGTAAAATTTAAACATCACTTTAGATATCTAAAGTAGAATAATCAGATTTGAAGCACACCTGGTATGCAGATGCTTGGAACCCTTACAAGAAGCATCACATCTGTTTTTAAGACTTTTATAGCACATGCCTCCGGTGTTTTGTCATTAAGGACCTGGTTGACTTGTGCTGTTCAACAGCATTACTACATGATGAAATTAGGGATAGAAAACGCACATGAGAACGGTGTCAAGAAATTCTAACTGAACAGTGTGTGTACGCAGTAGAATAAATTTGTGCAGCACAACAAAATGTGAAGATGTCGGTTGGCGCGTTGTTGCATGAACTTAGTGAAAGGAGCCCTTTTGTAAACACAAGGTGCAGACATGGGACAGACGCGGGGTGTGGGAAGATGCGTCGTGCCAAGTTAGATGCCGGTTTATTGGTTGATCAGCGAGCCATGAGAGTGTCTGTCTCTAACAAAACATCCAGGTGAGAAAATCGCACCTGTACTCCAGGATGGCTGTTCTGGGAAGGGATGGCAAAGGTCACCCGCTGGCCTGTGTTTGAGACACTAGCAGTCTTTATGCTCCAGGAAAACTCAAAAGTGCATGTCTGGAAAGACAACACACATGGGCACTGGCACACATACACACAAATTATGTCCATGCGCATACTGGTGATTTTGTTGCAGTTTACTTTGCACAACGCATGCTTGAGCTCAAGTGACATTCCCTCACCTTTATATGTACTTTTAGTAAAAGCTCCACAATGGAAAGAGATGCAATTACATACCAGCTGAAGTGAAATATGTCAGCAAAAGAATCTTAACCCTTTCACGCACCCTATAACCTGATAACATGATTAGCTGTCCACTGTAATAAACGCTCGCGGCCCGGTAGTCCAGTGGTTAGCACGTCGGCTTCACAGTGCAATCGGGTTAACCTCCCTTTCATGTTCTCCCCGGGCTTGCGTGGTTTTCTCCGGGTGCTCCGGTTTCCTCCCACATTCCACATGCATGGCCTCTATAAATTGTCCCTGATGAATGGTTGTTCGTCTCTGTGTGCCCTGCGATTGGCTGGCGACCAATTCAGGGTGTCCCCCGCCTTGCCCGAAGACTGCTGGGATGTCCGGCACCCCCCGCGACCCAGCGGTTCGGAAAATGGATGGATGGATGTAATAAACGCTGTCCCTGAACGGGTTAAAGCAGGGGTCGGCAACCCAAAATGTTGAAAGAGCCATATAGGACAAAAAAAAAAAAACCCAAAACAAATATGTCTGGAGCCGCAAAAAAATAAAAGCCTTCTATAAAACTTACAATGAAGGAAACACATGCTGTATGTATGTAGGAGACTCGACTATCTCAGAATTGTTTTTGTTGTTGTTGTTATTCATTCCTTTGTTGTGTGTTCACAAACGCCCCCATAGAATTTATTTTGTAATTTCCTCGCTTGATTTTTTGTTTTGGTGCATTATTTTCGCTTTTCTTACTGTCAGTGAGGTGATCATTAATTTACGTTTTTCTGAGGCTGTCTTTGAACGCCTCTCGAGTCAAACGAGAAGAGAGAAGGCACGGAGTCTGATGCAGACGTGTCTGTGTTTGTCGAGACTGTTAAAAGCATAAATAAAGAGTTTTAAAAACCAACACCACGGCTTTCCTTTTTCGGAGCTGATTTTCCGAACCGCTTTATCCTCACTATCTATAGCCGTCTTCGGGCAGTCTGAATTGGTTGAACAACCATCCACGCTCACACTCATACCTAGGGACAATTTAGAGTACGAGCCTATGCTGGAATCAAAACTCTGGGATTACCTCTGCATTTGCTCACTGGAACATTTTTTTTTATAAAGCTCCAGGGAGCCACTAGATGTCGATAAAGAGCCGCATGCTGCTCTGGAGCCGCTTGTTGCCGACCCCCTGGTTAAAGTAACAAAGCAAAACTTCACATGTCAGCCAGTTGAATAAACTGTTGGAAACCTTTGAATATGGTGTGTCCAATCACACACCAGCAGCCTTGAGTTATTTTGCATTGGTCTTACATTCACTGAAAGCCCGTCGAGGAGTCATCTACCAGCAGGGAGTAAAACTGTTATCAACATTCGATGGAGGAGGCCTACGGCCTATTACTGTTCTACAGGTGGCTTTCAGTATGCACATCAGAGGAACACAACCGTGCAAAAGTTAACTTCTTCCTTTGCTCCTTTGACTGAAAGGTAAAACCTCAAATAAACAATAAGTGCCTCAGAACAGTCTGTTCTGTGTCCCAACTATTCATCTCCATCAAGCAGCAGGTACAACTGGGTCAAATAACACCGAACATGTACATGCAATACATTCCCATCTAATAATAGTGAAATGTGGAGCGTCAAACATAATTCTTCTTCAAGCATTCTTTTGCACATACATAGCTGTGTAAAAATATGTACGGTCAAAAGATTTGACTCATATAGTTGAACATGTGTAGTGGAAATTTTATATTTATCCACGACCTTCTCACATGTCATAGTGCAGTTACATTTTGGAAGCTAAGTACAATGAACGCTGTTGCATTTCTATGACTTTTAAAGAAATAATTTTCCTGTTCCCGTACACCCCAAATTTTAAATCATGTTCCATATCCTTTCAATTAGTTCTTTTTTGTTGCTGTTTTTGTGTGATTATTTTACTTTAGTTAACTGTTTTGTTTAGCGCTTTGTTCCAGATGCAGCTGTTGTGAAAGCGCTATAAAAATCAGGATGTATTGTATTGTATTTTGTGTTTTTTTCCAGTAACATCACCACTAACTGACAGAAATTCTGAAAACATTTCAGAAGAGAAACAGAAGTACTTACATAAAGTGCTGATAGTAATCTCAGGTTGAGTTCAATGAAGATTCACGTCATCCACAATTGCTCCCAATTCTCCCCGTGGTGTGCACACATGACTTTGAGTGCGACAGTCATGGCCTCACTCTCCCTCACAGGCGGGGTTGAACCTCTCAGCCGAGCACTTTCAACTTGCAACTGGTGGTGTCATCTTACACCTACCAGAACTTCATCTATTCTACACATCTCAGCACAGACTTCTTTTCCTCATAAGATCATGTTAAAATGATATCAACAAGCGTGTTCTTATCAGCTATTAACAAACATTCCTCTTAATTGTCTACTTTATGGAGGAATGCAGTCTCGGTGGTGGGCGGGTGATTAGGATGGGGGGGGGGGGGTGTTTCTCAAGACTCAAGATTTTTGTTAATTTCAGAGGTTGATGAAAGCATAAGAAAAGATGTCAACATATATTTTGGTGACCATCGATGGTAATTTTGGCACATTAAGCAACATTTAGATTCCTATATTACGGGTTTAGGCTGTCATGTTGCATCAGTGTATGGCAAGTGAGGAAGGACATTTTAGATTAGTGTCGGCAACTAAAAAAACACATCATATAAGATTCCACGGGAGCCATAAACTCTTGGGAGAACTAAAATGATGATAAAGACTCTTTTCCTTTTTCTTGTCAATTGTGTAGGAGACACATGTGGAATCGGGTTGAAGTGATATATCAGCCCATCCGCCATATTGTACGTGGCTTTAGTATTAGCCATAAATTCGGCTTCATGATACATCTCCAAAGAGGAAGCATCTTCACAATTTTTTTCACTTTACCTCATCCAATATGGCGGCGGTGTCGGCGTACTCAAGAAGGCGCTATATATAATGTAAATGTTGTCTATGATAATATTTGCTTGCGGTTATCGCAAAAGGTGCCATTCAAGATGGGATCGGCAGTGCTAAGCAAATACATGAGCAAAGTAAGTGTTGTCTGTAGGGTATTGTGGGATGGAACATAGTCTTTTGCCATCAAATCCTCATAGCATCCCTCATTTCCATCAAAATCAAGTAGGCCGGACCGCATTACGGCTGAGTATGGCCAAGTATAACATGCTTGACATTGTGGAAACAGAAATTAACTCCCCGTGGTCTGTGCATGACATTGGCAGTTAAACTGCAAGATCTCCCCTTGTGGATGAAGTTGTCGGCCATGCATGTAACATGGGCAATTGGAGATCGGCGTGTACTCCCGATCGTGCGTGTGATACCTCACCCCCCTGTCCCAATAGTGACTGGGGTGCTATTAAAATATTTAGAATATTAAACATTAGGGTTTAATATTAAATATATTATAAATATGTATGAATGGCATCCACTACACACGTCCGCGGAACACCGAATCAAACATGGTAGATTAGACTTGAGGGAATGAAGTTACGCCCATTCTTACGCCGAGAACGCGGGTACCAGTCTACCAAAACAATGCTTTAATTATTATTGGTTTGTAGGTACCTTATTTTTTGCAGGGCCGTGGGTGTTGTGCGATGAATGTGCCCGTGAGTGTGCAACAAATGATTATCTGAGGTTCCATTACAATTTTTGTCGAAACAAAAGCGCTATTTCTACCATTTTGATAAAGTACAATTGCTACTTGTTGGTGCTTCCATTTAAGCATGTCATGTTTGGCTTCTAATTTTTGTAACATCTCGTCTCACAAAATCTCGTAATTCTTGTAAAATCGAGTGAGGCTTGAGACAGGTTGTGAATCCGTTGAGAGATAAACGGGTGAGGCCTGTGCAATTCACACTGGGGATTCACCCTGCGTGGTAACCCACGCACCGGAGCATGGCGGTCCGCAGCCGGGAGCGCTTCCTCCACTGTGGTGCATGGTGACTGGCTCAAGGTCAGCCTGCAAATGAGACAATGGTGAAGGAAGGACAGGATACTTCAGTCTCCGCTGCATCCCTGCACTCTGCAATGCTCCACTCTGCCCGGATCTCGACCTTCCCCTGGGGCTGTGGGACAGTGCACTCCAATCGGATGGAGATCCCCCACAACAGCCTCACTGCGGCACCAACTGCTCTCAAGCGTCTGGCTGCCCAGGTGAGCCACCCCCCCACCCCCCACCCCCTCCCCACACACACACACAGGTGGGCATCAGGACTCCGCATTGATGTTGGTGTCATTGGATCTGCCCTTGTTGATGGTCCAGATTGCGCTCGTCAGGGTTGCCCAGAAAACCCCCGTTCCCTCTATCCCCAGCTGGTCCTCTGTCAAAGCAGCATTTGTCACTGTTGCTGCTGAACAGCATGCTGCTGCTGTAGGGGTTGAAGTACTGGATCTCACCCTTCGAACGTGACGAAGCGGGGATCACATGAGCAGCAGGAATGCGAAAAATGGGTTTCCATTACACCTTTACGATATACTTCCATTTTGACATATCCAAAAACCACCTAATGAGAGTATGAAAAATGTTAAAATATATATTTGAGAGGTTTTCAAAATGTCTGTCTTTTCATTACTGATGTTTTTTTGTTTGGATTTTGTGCATTTCTGCAAGCCATGGAAACCCAACGAATGGCACCTCATAAGTTACACCTGTTTCTGTTTCTTCAAATTCAAGTTATTTTCAAATTCTAATCCAAATTAGAAGCACAAAATGGGACCAGAGATGATAAATATATTCACAGATCATATTCATCATGGGTGGAACAGTGAGTGACTGGTTAGCACAACCACGTCGGCTTCACAGTGCAGAGTTGCAGGGTTCGAGTCCAGCTCCGGCCTTCCTGTGTGGAGTATGCATGTTCTCTCCGTGCCTGCGTGGGTTTTCTCAAAAACATGCGTGGCAGGTTAATGGAACACTCTAATTGTCCCTAGGTGTGAGTGTGAGCACGAATGGTTGTGTGGCCTGCAATTGGCTGGCAACCAGTTAAAAGTGTAACCCGCCTACTGCCCAAAGACAGCTGGGATAGACTCCAGCACGCCCGCAACCCTTGTCAGGATCAGCGGAAAAATGAATGGATGGATGGATAAACCTTGCCTTTACTTCTATACAGTACTTCCTGTTTCATTCTTCCTCTTCCTAATGGACACTGGCTAAAATTAAGAGTGTGTCACCATCTAGTGCCCAAAAGTGGAATTACATACAATACTTTCTAAGCGAGAATTCGACCAAAATGGAGTTAACTGTTTAAAACAATAAAATACCAGAAGGGGAGTTTACTGCACACCAATCAAGATTCAACAGAGGCAGAACTTTATTCCCAACTTGGAGAGAAGGTACCGTTTCTTATTGAGAACCATGGCTTCAGATTTGGTGCAAAAACATAGATTAAGAGCATGTTTAAAACAGCAGAACCACATAGTGGCATAGATGAGGTCCTCAGATACCCTCGTTGAACTCCACTCACATCATAGTCTGGCTAGTAATGTGTAAATCGGCTTGTGCAAAGTCCACAAAGCTTGTTTGGACTCCATCTGATTTGAGCTCTCTTTTCCCCCCCCAACTGTTCAGAAAATGCAGTTCCAGACCCACTCTTGAAATCGGGGAGCGGAGTTGATGTAATAGATTTACTCCACACACTGAATAAAATATTTATTTTTTGACATAATTTTAGCTGATTCCCAGTCCTGGGAACAGCTAAGATCCTGGCGCAGTACCCTCATGCTCCCAGACTCAAGCTTGAAGGAGATAATTGGAGAGACCATCACAATTATTTCTGATTTGATGAGTATATCTTACACCTAATGAGAACCCTAAATTCTCCATCTCAAGAAATTAGATTCATAAGACAAACGAGTCAAGAAAATCCTTTCTCAAAACATAGAAATAAGATGGAAATTGGCCCTCTGAAAAGATTTTGAAATAAATAAGACTGCACTTTTTGAATTCAGCGACCAAAGTAAATAAACATTTCCAAGATATTCTAATGATTGAGAATGAGAAGGACTTACTTTGGCTACATAGTGTATGCACGCGCGTTTGTGTGATTGTCTTTGTGTTCCATAGCTCAGGTGTGACTGCTGGTTCATTTGCAGCCTCTGTCCCAAGGGAGAGGTCCCTCCAAGCCCCCGTCCTCCTGAAGTGTGTCTCCTTACTGCTAATCTGCATGCAGAGCAACACTGTTATGAATATGAATGAGTTTACTTTGGATGTCCTTCAACCTATAATTCAACCTTACATGGGAAAATACTGGGAGACTTCCAGTTTGGTGAACAGTATTTATTAAAAAAACAAAACAAAAAAAACAGTCTCAACATATTGCTCAAGGTAAATTATATAATGTTGAAAAGTAATAATAAAAATAAACTGCTCAAACAACTGAACAGTGTTGTACCCAAAAATAAAAGCTTTGAGAACATGGAGCAGGATTGCAATTAATGCGTTTTTTCTTCAACAACCCTGCTAGTGAATCTCACTCTACAGCTGTCTTTTCTTCTGGTTATGATTGACTTTTTATCTTGCTTCTGCAGTTACAATTGACTTTTGCCTCTCAACATCATATTTACCGTTTCCTTTGATGATCATTTTACTCCACCTATCCTTGACACAAAATGTGCAGGGTCTCTCAGTTAGCAGGAGGTCCCTCCGTGAGGAAATGATTCAATTAAAACGATGTCTCAGCGACATCATGATAATCAGCGCACATATGACAGATGGCATTACAGGTTGCCAAGACAACAAGAGCCCCTCTTTGCCCCCACTACAATGGTGGCGTGGGGGGGGGGGGGGTGCTGATAATCCCGCACGAGGCACCATGTGCTGCGTACCACTCAAATTGGTCCCCTGGGTGAAGAGGACCTGAGGCCTATCAGAAGGGGGGGGGCACACTTATTAGAGACTCACAAGTGTTGTATCTTCTGTCAGATTAAAGCAGATATCATTGTGAGGTGGAGTGAGCTGCTCTCATGTAGTTGCAATATACATTATATATATATATATATATATATATATATACTGTATTAGAAAATGGATGGATGGAATGATATGCAGGACAAACAAGCAAGCTCTCTAAAAGACGATCCTGACCATTTGAATCAGTTGTGTTGGTAGCAGGAAGTTCTAAAACGAGCAGCATTGCGGCTTTCTCTGACATAGTTGCCGAATGTCCATTAATTTCAATGGGTAACGTCGATTTGACATACGAGTGATTTGAGTAACGAGCATGATGACGAAACAAAGTCTTCAGTCAGGGTCCCACGAAATCGGATTTGTTTTATTTGGCAGGCAGTACTCTTTGTCACAATTTAGAATGTGCAATTTTGTCCACAAAACATTTTATTTTCTTGCATCCACTATGGTATTAAATTTCTCCCTGCAACACAAAGCCTATGTGCATGTAATGATGTGCATTCTTCATTACAGTCACTGTAATATTGCGTATTATGAGAAAATACTTCCCTTTGCCACGCTGCCTCTCCAAGGAATTTAACTCATTGGGTTCTTTGTCTTTTGCGTGGTTTTAATTAACAGTGATCTTTCCTGCGGATTATTAAACCTGATGCCAGTGGGCGTGTGGCTGCGAGGCGCTCATATAAAAGACCGGCTAATAATATGTCAGCTACTTCTACACATGACTAATGGATGCTGGCTACCTTGTCGGAGGCTGGTCGTGGCAGGGGGTCAGTAGCTGTAGGCTGGACTTTTTTTTTTTTTTAATTAAGTAGCTGTCATATGGAGTACCTAAATGTTGCACTAGAACAAAATCAGATCCATGATAAAAGTGCCACTGTTAAGCAGAACACGTTTCTTTGGGCGTTTTTATGCACATTCTTTTTCCCCCGCAAATATGCAGAACATAATCCCGTTGCGTATTGCAGTGTCGATTATGTCCACCAGGGAGCAGCATAGCTACTTACACACGTGTAGGACAACAATTACAACAACAACCAAAAAAAAAAACGGTGTGGGGAAGATGAGGAGGAGCTGTTTTTACTCTTAATGGAGTGTGCAGCGCCATTGTGTAGTCATTTTATTCATCTGGCTTCAGAGGCAAAACACAAAAAGGAAAGCCGCCTAGAATGAAATCCTACACGTCTAAATGTATGCAAATGACAGATGGCTATTCTTTGAATGGCAACTCAAGGGCATACCTGCATTTTAAGGTGCATTTCAGTACCTGTATGCCTATGCAGCTCCATGGCAACCCAACAAAAGCTTGATGCACTTCAAAAGCTTCAGTCAGATGAGGCGGGCTCGGCTCCGTGGGCCATTTGTCTCGCTGTCACCGTGATTCCAATCACGAGGATTGTAACAAGATTACCAGGAGCGAGTGAAAGCAATGGAGTAGCGGTGTAATATAATTAACAAGTGATAGAGTGCCTCAGACGTCTGGGTTATCACCGTCCAGTCGCTTAACCCCTGTCATCACTTGAAGGATCACAACCTCACTCCCAAACGATGAGAAGCCTTCATGGCGACCATTATTGTAAGCGCCGTAGGGCAAGGCGGCCCACGTGAATCAAGACATATCAGTCGGGGTTTTGACCACGTTATTAAAGCTTTGACTATCGCTGGGAAGAGAGGGCGAGAGAGAGAGAGAGAGAGAGAGAGAGAGAGAGAGAGAGAGAGAGAGAGAGAGAGAGAGAGAGAGAGAGAGAGAGAGAGAAAAACTCTGAACCTTGAACCCCATGCTGTCTCCTGACAACCAGTTGTCTTTTACATCGTCCCGGCACCAGTCTCCATAGCAACTCATGGATGTTTTAGAATGACAGACAAAAGAAAAAGGGGGAAAGAAGTAGTCGAGAGTGTGCCCTTTTTATATATGCGTAAAATTCAGAATCTTGATGTGTTTCAGTTTCAGAATAATTTGTTCCACGTCCACTTAGCCTAAAATTTTTTTTTAAAAAGAAGAAATCAGCTATTTACGTCAGCTGTCCACCACCAAATTGTTAATTATAAAAGCATGCCCGAGGTGAGAATGACAAGATTTTTCACATTTACTTTTATATTGCCCAGACCTTTACCTGGCCATGTGTCAAAGTCCCTTAATTCTATTCTATTCTATTTGTAGATGTTCACCCTCTCCCCTTTCCACCAGAATTTGATCTGCAGATGACGTGCGTGCAATGAAATACGTTGCATGCGTTTGTGTTATGACAACTTATTTCCAAATTGTTTTGGCCCTAAAAAAAGCTTCTTTGAAAGGAGCATGCCAGGGTTAAAACAAATTCAGTTGTGACAACGGCACCAGGTGGAAACTAAGTGACAGCTAGACAGTGACAATGAAAGAATAAAGCAATATTCTCGACCCTGTGCGCAGCAGTGAATGTACACCGGACAGCGGATCGCATGTGCGGAGGGAACGCCGTTACAAACATCCTGTTTGTGTCGTTGCGAGTGGAAAACGAGCCGTTGGGACGGGGGAAGGATAGGCGGAGCATGGCGGCGGTTGCGAAGCTTAGTGGGAAAGAAAAAGAAAAAGTTTTGCCAAACGGACAGTGTGTGACTCATGCGATCCATCATTGAGATGGAGCGTCTCTGCAGTGTGTGAGTCACCATGCAGCAGTCGCCTTGCGAGGGACAAGCGTGAGGGAGGGAGCGAGCCGAGGAGAAGAGCCGAAAACAAAGGACACCGACGTGATGAAAGAGAGCCACCGAGTTTATCCTGAATGCTACCAAACACATTCACAATCGTATTTATTTAATGGAGACGTCATATTGATTCTCACGCCGGGAGGAAACCACACGGAAAAATGTTTGCAACCTTCTGCCGGAAGACAGTCATTTTGATGTCTCATTCATTTCTTGAATCTAAGAATAAATACATGTGAAATATCCCGAATCGTAAATATGAGTCTTGATGAGAATTTACATCTGACGCTTTTTGTTTCTTTTCGGTCAAAGCGCCCCCGCCAACCACCACAAATCTGTCCTATAAAGTGTCTCCTCTCACAGCTTCTGCTCTTAAAGGCACAGCTCATCAATATTTGATCACCGCAATAACACAAATCAAAAATCAATTTTCTCGCGTATGTATTATTAAGGTATCAGTCCAATTGGTAGTGCAGTTAGTCCGAAATGAAAAACGTCAGCGTGTATATATTCTCTTCTTTCTATTCAACTATTTTGAAGTGCAATTACCTGTAATTGGAAAGCACTTTCTAGCCCCTAATGGGTAAATTGCAGGGTATAAATGGGGGGCTTGGTGTGCTTTCACTCATGCTAGCAATTGTGGTAACTACATGACAATGTAACAGTTTTAGATAATAACCAAGGTTGTCATTATCTAAGCGAAGTGGCATTCAAAGGAAATTGCTTTATGGTGGTTGGCTGCTGTGCAATGAGGCAGTGCCCAGGCTGAGCAGCAACACACACTCACGACTGAAATTTCTTCTCGTGTATTTGGAATCGCTATTATTTTGCATCTGTACCATTTTTTTTTTTTTACCAAAGCCATTATCGCTTACTCACACCATGCAGTTATTGTATTCAATTCAAAACTGATCAATTGTTACTTCAAGGAAGGTAGACTTATTCTCTGTTACCTCCAGTTCCATCTGACATGAAAGCTCCTCACTCTCAATTTTAATGAGATTTGGAGCGTGTGTGTGTGCGTGTGTGTGTGTGTGTGTGTGTGTGTGTGTATCACCCTACTGCGAGGCCATCACAAGAGGACAAAAGGAGGCCTGCTTCATCCGTTTTTTTTGTTTTTGGTATGATACCCCACACCCCCCCAGTTCACACTCACACACACACACACACACACACACACACACACACCCATCTGGTGACATTTTACTAAGAGACCTTTCCTACACCATCTTGTCATGAGCTGAAATAATTCCCTGCTTCCCTTATTTGTTATGTATACAACAAAATGCACACGTGTCTAGGAGCTGATCAATCAATTGATTTTGCCTTTCATACGATCTTGCACAATCAAATTTTGTTCATTTTGAGTAATAATAATTCTTGCTGCCAAATCCTTGATGTTGACAAAATGAAACAACTTGCACTGATAACACCTTTTACTTAAAAGGGTGGTGGTGGGGGCGGGGGGTGCTGGGGGTGTTAGTTTTCTCAAATTGTCATCAACAAAAAATGTTTTTTCTTGTCATTGCAGGTTTCTACTGTGTAATGTCAGGATGCCCAGTACAAATCAAATGGCTGAATGAAAAAGAAGATCAATAAGCAAGCTAACTGTAGACCACATTGTTGAAAACATACTGTAACTTCCTTTGTGAAAGTCTCGGAATGCGATTAAGAAAGTCCTTGTCTGCATAAAATATACATGGAAAAAAACATATGAACACTTTCCATGGCCCGAGGAGAGTCAGGATCTCTCAAATATTTGTCAGTTCCTGAAAAATGCAGAAACCTTGTGAGTAATGCCGCAGTACCTTTTTGAAGTGTTGAGAGCGATTGCGCACTGGTGATTCAGACCCTTCAAAGTGAAGGGTCAACACTGCATGAAGAAAAGCACACCAAAAAAATGTTCTTCAAACAACTCAGGTGTGGGCACAAAATCTTGCACCTCATTTTTTTTGTGAGAGAGCACGTGTGCCCGTGGTCTGATAAAGGAGAGTTTGTGACTTGCTAATTTTAGAGTAGCTCACCCCAGAGGCTCCTTGCTGACGAGCCTATGACGCACTTCCTGGCGAGGTGGAGGAGAGGAGGAAGATGGTGAGAGGGGCGGAGGGGGGTGGGGGGGGGCGATGTGGGGGCTGCTAAATATATCAGCTCTGGTGTTACTGCTGAAAGCTGGCATGTGCACCCGATCATGCTTCCTGACTCGTGTTGGAGGAGGATCATGCCTCCACTTTCAGAGCCAATCACTGACGATCCACGCCCTGTTTTCTCAGCATCGACCAACCAGCACATTACATATTTACATAGAATTGCAATAGTTCTGGTTTTAACACTGTAATGTCTTGTTGTATGTATGTGTGTGTGTGTGTGTGTGTGTGTGTGTGTGTGTGTGTGTGTGTGTTTTCCATATTTATATATAAGTATTTACCCATGTGAGTAGATCTAGGGTGCTCGAAAGCATTTTGTTGGGAACCATGGACAGCACATGCCGCAAGGGGTCGACTGAGAGGAGGCGCGGCATCACAAGTGAAAACAATACCCGAGATCGTTCTCAGGCTGAACCATTTGAAAATAAATTCAAGTTTGATGAGATGGCTTTCATTGTTTTCAACTGTGGAATGAAAGAATTCCTTTGTTTGTTTACTGGTGGTCCATCTTCTTGGACTGCGTCTGAATCAATATCCTCTCTCCAAAGCCAGACTTTCTCATCATCTCGAAAATTGGTGCTGGAGGCACAGTGTGCAAATCAGGAGCTTATTTATGAGCCACGTTGGGTCTCAGGGGCCTTCACACGACATGAGCACAGCCTCGCCGTCATTAAAGACTGATTTTGGCATCTACTTTTTCTCATGCCCGCGTAGACACACATACACACATACACACATACACGCGCGCACACACACACACACACACACACATTCATCTAAGGTCCCCCAAGGGTACGGCAACACCTGCCTCCACCCACAGTGAACAGCCTTTTAAGATGCTGAGCATATGTGCACACCAGCATTCAATTTAGAATCCACACGGGCGCGCCCACGCCCACGCACACTCTATTTGTGCGTTGGAAGCAAATGAAAACATTTAAATGCCAAGTGAACATTCAAAGAATCGGTGACGTCTATAAACTTTTCAGTGACGTCTTTCCACACACGGACTGTAAAGCTGCGCATTCTTTTTTTTTTTTTTTTCGTCTGTCAGTCTTAGATGGAAGGGGTGGTCAATGGGGCAGAGGGGGAGTGGCATGTTTTATGTAATAAGTGGATTGATGGTCACGCAAGGTTATGGGTCACCTCCCTCACTTGCAATGGGACAGGATGTCAGTTCTGGTTGGTTGACTCTGAGAAAATAACATTTGGTGTGGATGGTGACACGTCGATGGAGCTTGTCAAATTAACAAAACCAGTGAACTGGAGATATGGTGCGCGTGCGCACACACACACACACACACACATACACTGGGGATTTTTAAATATCGCCTATTCAAAAGTCGACCATGACCCACCATAGATCTCTCTATCAATCTAAGTGTGAGCACATCTGCTTTTGAAAGATGCGTCAATCATAACTTTGCTTAACACATCCAAATGTCTTGCAGCGGTGCTTATATCATTTGTGTCATTGATTATGATCTCATCTTAAATCTAAGCTCTATTGAAATGAAGGGCCTTCAGCTCCTACTTTTTTTTTTACCATCTTTGTGTAAAATGATGTCAGAAGTTTTCACTCGTTGCTTGGAATGGACATTTAAGAAAAACCCTGTACATCATTTTTGACCCCACAAGTATTCCGAAAACCAGAACAGAGGAGCTGCAGATTCTGAACACTTGGAAAAATAACTTGTTTACATATTTGTTATGTTTTTGTTTACATTACATTTGGTTTTGGTCCCTCATGTGCCCTTTTTGTCTGCACCTCGTCATCCGTGTCCCTTGTGTTTAACCAATCAGCTCCCTCAACTCTTTGTGTTTTGTCCAGGTATTTCTTGTTGTATCGTCAGTTGATTATATTTAGTCCCCTGGGTTCTGTCAGTCTTTGTCGGATCATCATGAGTGTCTGTGTGCTCCTCTCATGTGTTGTATTCTGTCACAGTTTTTTGGGTTTTTTTGCTTCTTTGGTTTCTTGTGATTTTCAGGACTTTGTTCGAGTACTTCAGTGACTTTTTTTTTTCCAGTGTACACCTGTTTGTATTTTTGTTCAATACATTTTGCTCACTCTACCCTACTCCCCTTGCCTCCCTGCTTTTGGGGTCCTCCAACTACCATTACGCAATAAATAACAATATTCTTGTAATCTTGAAGTGGACATTTTCAAATGGTTGATCTTGTAACATTTCTCAGACTCATGTGAGGCTGAGTGATTGTCCCCTTACGATTTTCCCATTAGTACTCCTTACAGTTCCTTGTCTTTTGCCTTGGAAAATCTTGACCGAATTTGTGTCCATTGACGTGACTTATGACAGTTAGACTTTTTGTAACTGACAAATTGTCTTTCAGTGAAGCAAGAAGTAAATTCTGGCACCGAAAGTCTAAGTAAATTCCCACATCTTATTGATGATTACATTTCTTTTCCAAATGTGCTCAATGACAAATTGAAGTAATGTATTCGTGAACAGGTACACCGGTTGGTGGTGTCTTCTCTGAATCGGAGGGACTTGTGGTAGAGGTCTTCTCAATCGAAATAACACTCCCAAATAGCTCAATAAGCACTCTTCCTCCCTCTCGTCTCCATTAAGAGGTTAGAGCCGTCAATAGGTCCGGTCGACCGCTGGCGAGCGACGCTATTGATCCCACCACCAGCAAGCAAGAAGGGCGGCCGTTAGCTGAGCACGTCCTGTGGCCAAGCAAGTGTAGCCTGAGTTGTCTATTGCATTGATTTGAATAGGCACGGCGCACCTCGACTTCAACCTTAAACCTAAATATAACTAGGGCAGGGGTCGGCAACCCAAAATGTTGAAAGAGCCACATAGGACAAAAAAAACAAAAAACAAATATGTCTGGAGCCGCAAAAAAAATAAAAGCCTTCGATAAAACTTACAATGAAGGAAAAACATGCTGTGAGTATGTAGGAGACTGGACTGTCTCAGAATTGTTTATGTTATTCATTCCTTTGTTGTGTGTTCACAAACACCCCCATAGAATTTATTTTGTAATTTCCTCGCGTGATTTCTTTTGTTTTGGTGCATCATTTTCGCTTTTCTTAGTGTCAGTGAAGTGATCATTAATTTCCGTTTTTCTGAGGCTGTCTTTGAACGCCTCTCGAGTCGAACGAGAAGAGAGAAGGCACAGAGTCTGATGCAGACGTGTCTGCGTTTGTCGAGACTGTTAAAAGCATAAATAAAGAGTACGTTATTTGAGCTATATTACATATTTGAGCTATATTAGCCTACTATCAAAATCTTTTTCCATTTTCAAACATTTTTTTATAAAGCTCCAGGGAGCCACTAGATGTCGCTAAAGAGCCGCATGCGGCTCTGGAGCCGCGTGTTGCCGACCCCCGAACTAGGGGAACATATTTTGCGGAAAGCTTCATTTCTCAGAGTTAAGATTGAATTGTTTACCTGAGCCGCTCCGCAAGGAACCACAGCGATGCCCCGGGAAGAACATTTAAGCCCAACTGTGGCCTCAGTCAAGGTTTATTGTCAGATCTGTGCAGGTTAGAATCTACAAAGCTCCTTCAGATTTGGAAAGAATATTCGTTTGATGTCTATGTTCACACACTGTTCATTTGTTGTCAAATTGGAATGTTCTATATCAAACTTTCATCAACGCTGGCCAATTGCAAAGGTGGCAAAATCACACAGTGGCTCATTCTTTGCAGGTACGAAGCTATACATCAGTTTGCGCGGTTCTCAAAACAAATGTAGGACACAGAGATTGTGTTTTCTTTGTTGTTGTTTTTTTTTTGAAAAAAAAAAGTTTTTTTTTTTTTTTTTACACCAACAAACCTCTCAGTTTACACATCACCAGAAGGCAAAGAATTACACTTCAACTTCAGAGGCACAAAAAACATGAAAGGTGAACTACTTAATGTTGCACTGTTGTCTTTTTGGAAAATACAGAATCAGTTATTGTCGAGGAGCATCACTGATTGCTTGGACACAGAAATCAGGAAATCACCTTGGAAAAAATATACGTCAAAGAAAAACAGGGGTGCAGACACCTGATGAACAGTGTTGCTCCAACTAAAAATTCATTGTGCGAGAGAGAGAGGGGATGGACCAGTAAGAGAAGAGACATGAGAGCATACAACAAGAAAAGAAAACCAAGGTGACATTAAAGAGCAACCGTTGTTCGCTGTTATCCTTCTCACAAACTCTTTTCATCTTGTCAAAGATGTTTGCGACAGACTAATACAGTATTGTATGATACATTATTGATTACTATAGCATCTTTTATACGTATATTTATTTATGATATATTTCTATCTGTGTGCATGTTCTACATTGATTCTCAGAAAGAAATAACAAAAAAAGTATTTTTGAATAAATCCATACAAACTGTTGCGCAATGGTGATGTTCAGAACTGAACCAGAACTGTTATTACAGATTTATTGCTTTGTACAGTACGGAGAGATGGTTGGTGCCATTTGCGCACTGGCGGTCCAGACTGCAACCTTGTTGCTGATGGTCTTTGTTCGCTTAGAAAATGTAACTTTCTTTGAAAACCCATTTTTGCTCTTCCCCTTTGGTTAATTGTGCAAAGAAGTGGAAACATCTGTGACGGTTTATGACAGAAAAAAAAATGAATTTGAAAGGGGTCGGAGGGGGGGGATAATTAGCAAAACACCACAAAGTTTCATGCATATATACTCATTCTCACACACACACGTTTGCATTGTGAAGTGCTAATGAATGGTCGTCACTGAGATTGAAATTTGGCCCCTACAGCAAGATGGAATGTTTTGACCCATATTTTATGTTTTACGTGGATAGTCGCACATGTAAAAGGCCAATAAATTGTACTATCTACAAAGAGGCAAAAGGCCATTTGCCTTGATGGAAAATCATTATTGTACTGCTCTTTAATTTTTTAGGCAAGCTTACTTCATCCTTCCTCCTTCCTATGACCTAAAATGTGCTTAAACGATGTGCATTTTCTAGTTTAAATAGTTTTCCATATCATTGTGCTGCGCTAATATTTCCATTTTCTGAAACCGACAGGATAACTTGTCTCTGCATTGCACCGACCCTTAAATAAGTCTTTTTCACATTGAATCATTTCAACAACAACAACAACAACAAAAAATGCTTTCCTGTTCCGCATCGGCGATTATCCCACGTGTTTCATATTTTTATGTGCTTGTTTGACGACCAACCTTTTGCCGCAATGGAATGACATTCTTTGCACCACACTGCAGGGTTTGCTAACATCACACTCTTTCCCGCAAGGGGTGCCATGTTACAAAATGGAGCACACAGCGCAAACATCAGAAAGAGACAAACCTTAATGCAGTGTTACCAATCACAAGTCACTATGTCACATGTCAAACATCTACACCAGAACAACTAAAAATGTGCTCTTAGGAGTGATACGTTACAATCAATATTGACGGTGGTCAGCTTCTGTTTACGAAGCTGTGTGGTGACAAGTTTCTCGACCTTTGTGTCTGGCTCGTAGTTTGTGGTATTCTATCCAGAAGCAGATCAGATGATCGATGAGGGCTCTCCTACGGGCTTCTGTATATTTTTTTTAGGAAGCCTCTCCTGATGGGATGAGATTTTTTTTGTTTTTTTTACATTAAAACACTATTTCACTCCAGATAAATATATCTATTCTCCATATGCATAATAATACATTTACAGGTTGCCAATTTGATATGTGTTACACATCTTTTGAATTACATACCATTGAATAGCTTTTCATTTAGACTTTAACATACTTCTTGTGCAAACATCAACAATGAATTGGGAGTTCTTTTGTTTTGTTTTTTATTCTTTCTAATTTGATTTTATTTTCGACTATATTGACACACACTCGAGAGGTCTACACATGTACCGTTGTGTGCTGTGTTTTTGGTCTAAGAATATCCCTCCTGCTGCCCGTATCCATAGCCTCCTCCCTGAGACTCTTCTTGCACATACTCCTCCGTCTTTTCCCAGCTGGCGGCCCAGCCTCCGTTCACCTGCGTGGTGGCACCGTACGACTTGGCGGGCCCCCCGTAAGCACCGTGATTCTGTGTGATGTCACCCGTCTCCTCTGCCAGCTCGTCCTCGTCGATGAAGCCGCATTTCTCCTCGCTGGTGAGCTCGGGGTCGGCCCACGGCTGTTTCTCCCCTGACGCAAAGATCCCATAGAACACCACGCCTCCATAGTGCACCATGGAAGCAATGAGGAACACGTATTGCCATTCGTCTCTGGTCTGAAGTGGGGGAGGAGGAGGAGACAACAATGTTTATGTTGAATTAATAACAAGCAGAACTGCGGAACCAATACCACCATATCAGCGGTGGTCAGCAAGGGCCAGAAAGACCTGCTCTGCATGGGTGGAGTTTTCTTTCATTTGGTATTCTTTGCACTGATACAATTTGCCGTAACGGGGAGATTGCGTCGTGGTAGGATGGAACGTAGCGCTTGAAATTGCGGAAACAGAAATAGTGGTCCATGCGTGACATTGGTGGGTAAACTGCATGATTTCTCCTTGCGGATGATGTACAGTAGTCGGATGTCCATGTGGAACGTTAGCAATTGGAGACTGGCTTAATTGCACCCACATTCATGTGTCCATGTGTGAGACACAGACCCCCCATGTCCCCACAACAGTTGTCCTGCCTGGTCATGTTTGTGCTAATAATAATGATTAGAATTTGAAAAATGGATTTGTTTTGATTTAAATTGATTTCTCCGATTCTTAGGGATTGTGCCACATTGTTGTCATGTCCATGAATGAAATAGATGTCATCCGCCACACATGTCCGCGGAACACCAAATCTATCTGCCCGTGCCTCGATCAAAATTGCGTTACACCAGCAGCGCCACACACTAGACTTCTTTTTCGGTTATCTAAAATGGTATCTATTTTTGTTGCCAAATTGCCTGATGTGCTCGGCAAGCAAAACACATCTGTAATGATCTGCATTCAATAATACATACAATAATCAGAACGTGTTTGTCATTTTATGAATTCATATTGATTGGGACCTGCTCCAAATCATGTATATGGCACAGTTGTGTGCTGTTGTATTGCACTTTGTACATAACGGATTGTCTCGATCATTCTTGGATGGGCGGTTGTCAAGATTGGATTGATTTGGGGGAGAATATATCAACGTACAAGAACTTTTGTCAGATTATAAATATTTGACGTTTGTTTTGCTTTGTAGACACGTGTGATTTGATGAACTTCAATGTTTGCTCTTTTGTATTTGAGTTGTGTCATAAAAGTGGTTCAAGTTGTGTACTTCTCGTAAAACTCCTTTACCTTGTTTTTTGTCATGGCACCAACAATAAGTGGACACACCATCCCAGAGAGGGTACCCACTCCATTCGAGATGCCCATGAGGATGCTGGCATAACGGGGCGCGATATCCAAGTGGTTAACATTAAAGCCTTAAAAGAGAGTAGGAAGGAATCAATGCGGTGGATTTGTATCAGAATGATGAAGGGTCTTTGAGACTGGATTCATAAATCACACACAGGGAGATATTGTAAGGCATCAAGTAATAAAAGCAAGAGTAACAGTTTTGGATGAAAGGAGCACAAACATTGTCCATCTTATAGGAGAAACAGGCAATACCCACTCCCCCACTCGTAGTGGCCGCTCCATTCTGTCTGCCTGACAAATCTCTTGAGACCTTTGGCTCTGAATTATTTAACACTCCAGGAGAAAGCTCAAGAATAACAGGCAGTCACATTTTGCACACAGTCAAAAACCTCGCTTTGCTCTCGAGTTCCTATAAACAGCTGGCAATGTGCTGATTTTGCAACAACAACAAAAAGTAAAATACGCCATGTCACAATTAGAGTAAGACATGGATACAGGGGTAATCACCCCTCTAATGAGCTGTTCTGGATGTCAATTCAACATTTATATGCAATGCAATGTCAACAAATTGCGATAAGCACACGTTGGGACTTGAACACTTACCAAAAGTGTGCTGTCAAAAATTCAATCGAACTTATACCACTGTAGAAAGGCAAACGGTTGTTTTCTTGTAACTATATCCAGAAAACACAAAAATCAACTGTGCCGCTTATATAGCAGTGTCAAATTTGAGAAACACTCCGGTTTGCCATTTTGCTGGAGTTAGAAGAGACTATCGACTGTTCTAGAATAAAAACTGTTGGTCAATTTATCAGAAAATCCCATTGTTTGAAACTAACAGCTTGGTTTATCAACATGTCCACTCGAACAAATTTGCTAAATATTTCCAGGCTGCGCACAAATTAGCAATGTGGATGTCCAGAGGACCCAAACTTGTGCCTGTGCAATGTAACCTGTGCTTCCACAACATAGAATGCACGTAGATTGTAATTACAGTACAGTGAAACTCCTCTACAACGAAATCATGTTTGCAGCAAGACATTTTTCACAACAGGGGGTTTTTCACTGTAGCAAATGTGGTCCGTTTTGTAGCCATTTTCACAATGCAACGTTCTTGCTGCGTCTGAAACTAACAATAACAAATACTTCCTGGACTACTGCGCATGTGTTAACCAGTGTGGTGGTTGCTCTTGCCGTTTCCGAACGAAGCAGTAGAGGTCGCTGTTGGATGAGACTTCGTTGTAGTGAATCTCGTCGCAAGGCAAGAGCAGAGAAAAAGATTTCGTATAACGCAACAGGGGTTTTTTTCATTGTATGGGGGGCAGGAGAGAGGGAATGGTGTTAATGCATGAAGATTTTTTCACACTAGGGGGTATTTTCGCCCATGTAGGTTTCGTTGGAGAGGAGTTTCACTGTATATATACATAGCGGGATATTTATGAATTTTCCGAACCGCTTCATCCTCACTAGGGTCGCGGGGGGTGCTGGAGCCTATCCCAGCAGTCTTCGGGCAGTAGGCGGGGGACACCATGAATTGGTTGCCAGCCAATCGCAGGGCACACAGAGACGAACAACCATCCACGCTCACACTCATACCTAGGGACAATTTAGAGTGCCCAACGAGCCTGCCATGCATGTTTTTGGAATGTGGGAGGAAACCGGAGCACCCGGAGAAAACCCACGCAAGCCCGGGGAGAACATGCAAACTCCACACAGGGAGGCCGGAGCTGGGATCGAACCCGGTACCTCTGCACTGTGAAGCCGACGTGCTAACCACTGGACTACCGGGCCGCCCATGATAACAAATATTTTCCCCATATTTCCAAGAAATGTCTGCCTCTTTTTGGTTGACACCACCAGAGGTATTAACTGAACGATATGTTGATGACTGTGGTTGTAGTTTTCTTCGCCAAGATTTTATTCTGATTTCCCTCACTTTGCGTAGGTTTCTAATGTCCATGGAAGAATTTCTGTCAAAATTTCAGGACATTCCTATTGGCAGATATTTCATGTTCGATTCACATCGACTCACCTGATATAGCGAATCCGCTGAAGCCAACCGCCAGCACCAAGAAGGAGATGGCCACCCCTTTGCTGTGGGAGTATCCGACCACTAGCAGCAGCGTCGCCTCCATGCCAAATCCTAGCGGAGGGGAACAGCAGGCCTCAAACACTGGCACAGCAAAGCCCACAGGCTGTTCCCCATCACAATGCCAATTCAATTAAGTGAGCGTGACGATTTTCTCTCAGTTACATAAGAGGCAGAAATGAAATCAATGTGCAATGATGATCACATACTGTATGTGTACAAGTATTGAGCATCGCTCCAGCACTGACCACCAAAGCAAAAATGAACAGCGTGTATCCAACACGGTGACAGTAACACCCTTTAGCTGTGCAGAAACAGGTGTGAAAATTGATACTTGGCCCTCAGTCGAGACTTCTCACCTCCGCAGTTCATGATTTTTCTGACTGTGGTCGTTGACAGGATGTTCTTGCTGCGCAGGTAGTCCGCCAGCTGGCCGCCAAAGGGCACGATAATGGTCATCACCAAGTGGGGCAGCGCAGACAATATGCCAACCTACAGCCACGGGAGATGTTTGAAAATCAGTCCTTGTCTTTAGGTTTTGGGACCGATTTGTTTTTCAAATAACAGGTCCTATTTTGGTAGACTGGCGCACGTGCAGGCAACGTAAAAATTCACGCAACTTCATTTTCTTACTGACGCAAGCCCAGTCTAAGGTGTCTGGACCCGTGTTGCGTGTCTCAGGGTGTTCCAGCGCTCGTAGTTGCCTCACCATCAACTCATCCGACAAATTTGGCGACAGAGAATAATCCCAGCATAAAAACTGGCGCATCATCGTTTTTGTGCCAGTGCAATGGCCTAGTTCAGCGTGTTTGTGAATTTGGTAATTGTACACCGCCATTTATTGCATACATTCTTTTCAACACGTTTACTGTATATGCAAGACTGTTCAATGTATTTTTTTTTTTTTTATGTTCCGATCACAGTACAAATGCTCGTACAAATGTGCCTTATACCTTTTTTGGAATGAAAAACAACTCGTCCTATTTTATATGAACAGTTGAGTCTACTGCGCTACTGAATTTGAATATTGGTCATTATGGTGCTACTTTGACAGCGAAGCATTTTCTCAGGTGGTACTTGATGTAAAAAGTTTGAGATACACTGAAGTAAATGTTCAGTATGTGAAGGCCTAAGAACAAAAGATTGAACTGCCTTCCTGCCACTGACACTTGTTCCAAACCACACACCAACAAAGTGTCACTAATTAGAATATCCTGTTGGCTATTACGCCCTTACCGATTTTCCAGTTCTGCTGTTTGGATTATTGCCATCATTTGTGAACTGCTGTGGCCTTGTTATGTAATGCCAGCAGTTCATCTGCGAAAGTGTCATTGATTCTGCGACTTTTGTTTTTTCCCAGGGGCAAAGTGTTCCATGTTTTGACTAGCACTTGCGTGTGTGCTGGTAACTTCACACATTATCCAACATTCCAATCTTCATGCGTGAAACCGATTTACCTTGCTTATCTCAAAGCCAAACACTTCTTCAAAGTATGCAGGTTGGCTGATAAGTAGCAAATAAAATGTCCAGCTCCTGCAGAAGTTGGCCACAATGATTGCATAGACGGGCATTGAGGTGAAGAACTTCTTCCAGGGTGTCTTGAATTTCTGCAAGAGATTATATCTCCACATTTCATTTCACGATTGTGTATGGGCATGTAGAACAGAGCAGTACGCTTCAATCAATAGACTCTAGCTGAATTATTGACTTATACTGTATTTACTGTTGACTGAAAATGTTGTTGGCTTTGATGGTTATCTATCTCCTCACCTCAGCGGGGCCCATTAGCATGGCACTCTCTCCAATGCTCTCCTCAATGTAGCAGCGCTCCTCGTCAGTAATGGTCGGATGTTCGGCAGGGCTCTCATAAGACACCAATATCCAGAACATGTACCAAATGATGCCAACGCATCCTACACATCACAGACAAAAAAATCAATCAATCAATCAATCAATCAATCAATCAATCCAGACTTAAGATCACTGCAGATGTGACCCCCCGCCCACCCGCCTTTTAATTGTGCTTATACATGTTGTTTGACAGACTTTTAAAAATGCCTGAGGGGATAATGCTCAGACAGGACAGCTATCTGTTTCTAGGACAGAAAGAAAGATGGGCCAATTATTAGCACAGGAAAACATTGGAGGAGTAAGGTGAATCTTTACTTGGTCTTCCTGGGTAAAAATTCATGACACTTTCACTGGATGCACGAATAATCAACCTTTCTAAATATATTTTCAGGGTTTTTTTTGTTTTGCTTTCCTGTTCGAATTGAAACCAATTAAGCCATATGGCCCAATGTAAATGCCTTTCCTAAGTAAAAATCTGGATTTAATGGATTCATTGCTGTAATTAACAATACCATAGACATAAAACACCGAAGACCATCCTGAATACTGAACCAGTATCCCAGCCAGAGGCATTGCAATCACAGCGCCAGCGTAGGAGCCTGAGAGGAAGCAAGACCAAATAAAAAAGGTGTGAGTTGGTGTCCGGCCTTTCAACAGAAAGTCCTCCAATAAAAGCCAACGTCCTTACCACAGAAAGATATGGTGGCCAGACGACTCCTTTCAAGAGGGGGAGCCCATTTACTCCAAATGCCATGACAGGCTGGGTAGGTGACTCCCTAAATGGAACGTTTGGGAAATATAATCCAAGCAAATCGTTTACAAAGGCGCTTCCTCCATGTCAAAAGCATACAAGGTGATATGAGTTCAGTATTGAGTGCACACCCTTTTCTATGAACCAGTGGTTAACAATAACTAACAACAATTAACATTTTCACCCTTGTAATTAGCCTGAACAAATGATACCTAATGAACTTGTTTGTCGAGCAAAGCAGCCGTGCAGCTATTCATTACATGCTAATTTGAAAAAGCTGTGCCGACATCATCAATATACAGGACAGCGCTGCACTGTTTTAATGTTGCAGGTTATGATAAATAATAATAATAATAATAATTTTTGTGAGTGTTGGGTCATTATTTACTTTCTGTAGTAGATGTCAAAATGAAATAATAGTTATAAGTGGACTGAGTTGCATGAGCGTTTCTTTTAGGATTGTTCTGTAGGGAAAATGCAGCCAAGGGAAAGCAGGCGCCATGGCACAAAGATGCAGTGGAGTAAATCAATATAGCCCATCTCGGATTTCCGCTGGCTGAATATCAAGTGCACTTTACACTCTGTTGCTTTTCCATTGTGTAAAATTCAAACAAAACTATACGTCTGTAATCAATGTTGTTCCTAGCTAAGCATCACACATGGCCATGTAATGGAAAAATATTCGATGCTTTGGGAAATATGGTTGCTTACCTCCACCAGTCCTTGCAGTATCCTAACGAAAATGACACAACCATAATGGAATCGAGCAGCCGAGGGAATGAACATGTTGAGTATTGAAGTGAGCACAATGGCTGCACCAAACACCCTAAAAAGAGCAAATGCATTTGAAAAAAAAACATCATAGTAAGTGCCCTCACAATTCTTTCAAATATTTTAACAGAAGTATCACATGTGGTGCCCTTAAACAGCACTTTAAACAGATTTCTTAATTTTAAAGAAAGGCATAATGATTCACATGTGCTGACATCATTAATACTGATTAATTTCTAATCCCATGTGAGTGACATTTGTTCTTCTCCAATGGCTCAGCAGCATACCAGACGTCGTCGAGATAAATATTTAACACAGACACGTCCCCTCGCATGGGTCGCCTAGCAACCAAAGTCGGAGCCCCCCCCCTCCAACACGCACGCGCGCGCACCCACCCACGCGCGCACGCACGCAAAAAAAGCGCCGCAAAAATGTGCTCCAAGACACCCATTTTGGATGATTCGTGTATGCTCCGCCTTCCTCATCTGCAGCGCGCGGTCGGGGGCAACCCTAATCCGGTCTACTCACATGACAGGCACGGGACCAACATGGCGGCAATTAAATCCACGACCCGTGAAGTTGGCGACAACACACATAAAACAGTGGTGTCCAAAATTATCATAATATGCAATAAAATAAAATTAAGATTAAAAATCTGCAATGGCAATTTTGATTCGATAACCCACCAAATTACGTTTTTCTTTATGTATCTATATTTTGGATTAACCATCAAATCAAATTGTTTATCCGTGAAATCTTGTCATCAAATACAAGCAAATGTTGAAATGGCATATGAACAAAGGCCTTTTAGCGCCAACACATTCGGGGTCTGCTCTGCACACCCTTCCTTGCACATTCGAGCATGCAGCCCCTCGGGAGCTCATTAACAGGTGGCACAAAGCCCGGCACCGGGGGCCACTGCCCGCAGCCTGCTAGGCGACCCCCACCCGCCCACCACTGCAAACAGATCCGCATCATCTGCAGATATGCGTATGACAAATTCTTGATGCATTCAAAAAAGCATGATGACGCACTTTTTATATATATATATATATATATATATATATATATATATATATATACAGACACACACATACACGGGTTAAGCAATGACAACAACAAAAAAACAATTAAAAAATCGTAGGATGTTCTCTTTAGGCATTCACTGCACGTTTGAGTTGGGTGACGTGGAAGCGGGTGTGACGCGGGAAGCTGCCGCCTACCTGTTTGCAGCCAGCCTGGAGGAGATGTATCCTCCTGGGATTTGAGTTACTATGTAGCCCCAGAAGAAAGATCCGTGAATCATTCCCACCGTCTCTGGGTCCCAGTTGAATTTGGCTTTCTGGTAAATCGTTGTGGAGGAAAAATACGTGGGTTTTTTTTGATGATTTTTTAAACAATCTTTTCCAGAGGAAATTTTTTGGCATCTTTGAAATAATATAGCATTACATGACAATTAGGGAATAGTTTTTTTTTTTAAATCACTAGGGTTGTATGGCGTTGTAATTTCAAATCACCGAGAGCAAATGCGAATTACAAACGCAACGCTTGATTTGGATTCGATAACATTGAACTACCAAATAGCTTTAGTATAAAATCACAACGAATGAGACATAATTCATGACACTGCGCATAATTTTAGTGTGCACTCGTGCAAATAACGTCGCGGAGGCTACCTTTTACTATTTTGATTGATACACGCATGGAAAAAAAATGACACACACGCAGACACACAAAGGGGCCTTTATAATAAACCTTTTTACTACCTGGCATGATTTAGAATATTTAAAAAAACGGAATGTTGTCACTAGTGCATGTCATTCCAGAATAGAGACCCAATTGAAAGGTTTTTTTAATGTATAGATTTTAATTGAGCCGCTAATTGTCTATGTATTGTTTTCAGAAATGGGAAATCGTTTTTACGCATTTGGAGACACGGGCCGCATTGTGTGTCAAGAAATGCTTTCACACGCCTTTGTCTTTCTTTTCTGTAGTCTAATGTTGGGGGTGGGAGTGGAGAGGTGTCTCGCTGACGTGTTCGGTGTTGGGCACACCTCTTTAATGATGATCTTGCCGTTCTGGTGGATGGTGCTGTTGTTGACCATGCCCACGATGGCCACGCCCAGGTTACACCGGATGCCGAAGGAGATGCAGAAACCCAGGCCGCTCATGATGGCGATGATGTAGCGGCGCGGCAGGCCGAAGCAGTTGCAGTCGCACAAGGGGGGCTTCTTCTCCGCGGCCTGGCGCGGCCGCCCGTCCTCGGTCAACTCAATCACTTCCGAACCTTTTTGTCGCTTCTCCATCACCCTGCACAGATCCCAGCCAGTACACCACTTGCAATCAGACCGCATCATGATTCACGGGGATCATGTAAAAACGCAGCCTCCATTTTCATCAGCATTACAGTTCAGAATAATTTGCCATATTTCATTGACTTTAATCTGGAAATAAATGTGGTCTTTTAAATGTCTGGTCTAAAGAATAAGCACCTTCAGGCAGGAGTGTGGGTGGTAAGGCCTCATTGGGACTCGTGAGACACCGACAATGAATAAAAAAAAAGAGGGAGATAATTAAATGTCACCAAGTTCAACATCATCGTGTCGGGGAAAAAAATGGAAATCTGTCCTTGTACCGCATTGCAGCATCACATTTATGCTCATTGGCATTCAGTGGACTGAGAAGCTCCCCACGCACTTCTGTGGGCATCCCTCAAATGCCTTCCCTCTTTTTTACGCCCCCCCCAACCCCCTCATGCGCATATTTGCACAGCATTCTCCTTTCAGCGAAATTTTAAGATACAATTAATGGTTAAAACACGACCGATTAAGAAAAAAATATATATGATTGAACTGAAACCCATTTAGTGTAATGTGTGGTTTATTCCACACACGTAAAAAAACGTGTCACTTGCTTATGATTAACTGCGTTTCACTGTATTTTTATTGAAAGAATCAATGAGAGGGTGTTGGGAAATACTCCCACAAAAACGAAATGAAGCGTGGGAGTATGTATATATATATATATATATATATATATATATATATATATAATGACACACACACACGGCACACACGCCTATAGTAGAAAAAAATGTGCAAATCCGTTGTGGGCCATGTTATTTAATTTAACATCGCACATAGCACATTCACAAGGTGGCCCTGTATCAATGGACTGACCCCTGACAATGCCATCAACTGCGGGCGCGCGCGTGCGCGCGCTCACATGCACTCGATTGCATAATTCTTGTTACTTCTAGAGGCGTGCCTACGGATCTCTGTCGCTTGTAAATGACTTGTCAGTGGCCCTCATGTGTTTAAATCTCCCATTACAAATAAAAATGTGACATCAAGATAGATTCCCTGCCGTTCAGGTGCGATAAATCAGACTGGAAAATCCAACGTGTCCTTACCTGTGCATGTGGCCCAGGGTCTTCCCCGCCAACTCCTTCATCCCCGCCGTGGCCCTGGTCTTCATGGACTCCATATCCAGTCGCTATGTGCAGGCCCGTGCTGTCGTTGTTGTGGTAGTCTTGTCTTTACTGCCCGTACGTCATGTTTCTTCGCGGGAGAGCCGACTCAGGCGGCTCCACGGTAAATAACGAGCCAAGTTCTGATCGAGCAGACCAGTTCAGACAGGCGCCGATCCAGATGGCGGCTCTTCTTTGTCGATGAATCCACCTGATGAAAAGCAGCTTCTTCTAGTGAAATGGATCAGACGACGGGAGCGCCTTCATTTATCATCCAGCACCAACTCCGCTTCTGGATGGCGAGCTGGTGAGCAGGAGGCGCAACTGGCAAGCAGCGAGCAGCAAACGGCACCAAATGAGTGGACGACGCCTTGGAGTGAACAGTGAGACTCAGCCAGAGAGGGGAAAGGAAAGAGGAAAAAGCGACAAAGTTGAGAGTGTAGATGAAAGCGATTTGGAGTTGCGTGTATAAAATCAAAGAGGGTGTGAGCCTCTGGTGTCGCCTGAGCTGAGCGCAGGTTGATCTGACGGCGTGCTCAGCACCCAGGTCAGCGACAGCCTCAACATTTGGACACGTGCGGCAAGAACAAGGCCAAAAATCACCCTTTAACACCGAAATATATTTGCAACAATATCCCCCCTTGTTATTCATGCGTTTATGACTTTCTGATGTGAGAGGAAGGATACATTCCAAATAATGTAACCTGTTTTCGACTGCTTCCAGGTAACTGGATGTTGCGATTTTATTGTGATGATTTTTCCTGAATGTGGGGGAGAAAAAAACACCAACATGTCCAACGAACTATCAAGCACACATGGGTAGAAATCCCCTATTTGATAGCTGCAGCCACCAAGGGCGGTGCTATGGAAACCAAATGAGCAGCAGTGGATTTTCCCTCCTAACACCTCCTCTGCTCCTCGTAGGAATCTATCAATAATGTATGCATCTCCCAGACAGCCAAGGCTTCCCACGGATACATGCACATATTTTGGGTTTGAAAAAAAAAGCATGTTTCATATATCAGGACCTGTGAATAAAACAACAACTGGGGGTTATATAGATAGATAGATAGATAGATAGATAGATAGATAGATAGATAGATAGATAGATAGATAGATAGATAGATAGATAGATAGATAGATAGATAGATAGATAGAACAACAGTAATAATAGTAACTTCGTCGATATAATCCAGTTTTGCTGCAACACAGTGGAGAAGGAAGACACATTACATGAGGGGGGGAAAAAAGCAGTCTTGCATTTATGGGTAAAGACTACCACCTGGTGGAAGTCAAAATAACGACACTCGACATCATCGAGGTCATGTCTTGTAAGTACTGTACAGAGTGTTTCTTCGAAATCAGTTGCTCTGATCTATTGGAATATTCGTAGGAACATAAAATTGCAACAATAACTATATAACGGGAATTACATCGTGTTAAGGAATTGTGAGTAAAGCTCCCCGAAAACAGCGGGGATTGGCTCCAGCACGCAGCTCGGATAATGGATGGGTTGGATCTTTTATCACCAGATTTGTAGAATTAAAAAGATATTTGCAAGTCTGCCCATCATCCACTTTCTTTACCGTTTATTTTCATTGTGGCAAGGTGCTGCATGGAGATTGATCCAGATGAGAACTGTCCCGGCCGCGAAACGAGATCACATGGAAACAAACCACCAAATGGGCAAGGGAGGGAAAAAAATGAACATTGTACTTTTATTTATTTGTGCAGATGACACAATGAACAAACTTCCATATATATATATATATATATATGTGTGTGTGTGTGTGTGTGTGTGTGTGTGTGAGTGTAATTTTAACTTAACAGATAGAGTGCCTTCTATAGGTATTTATACCCCTTGAACTTTTTTTTCCTCCATATTCCACCTTACCACAAACGTCAAAGTTATTTGTTGAGGTTTTTCGACCAACACGATGTAACACCTTCCTGTGAAGGAGACCATACGTGTTTGTTTCAGCCCCTCCCCCACCACTTTTTGAGCCATCTTTTTCTGCAATTACAGCCTCTCAAAAATGCTGTTCTTCTTGCCTCTTCAGAAGGGCCAGATTTGTGGAGCGCACAATTTCGAGGGGCCTCGTGGAGAGACTGCGCCTCCTAGCTGTGGATTTCTGCAGCGCCCCACCACAGTGACCATGGGCTGCTTGACTAACAAATGCTCTCCTCACTCACTGTCAGTTTAGGTGGCTGGCCACGTCTTTCAGTTTGCAGTAGTGCCATATTTTCGCCATTTTTGGACGATGCATTGCAAAGTGCTTCTGAGATGCTCAAAGATTGGGATAAAAAAAAAAAAAGATTACAATTAATCCAACATCGCCACAACCATATCCCTGACCTGTCTGATGAATTCTTTGCTCTTCATGGTGCTGTTGTTCACTCGTGTTCTCGTACAAAGCGCTGAGGCCTTCACAGAACAATTTCACACAGGATTTTGCAAACTTCACCATCGAATTTTCAGTCCACTTCCCTATTATGTGTGACTTTTGTGTTGGTTTATCAAGTAAAATCACCACAAAATACACACCCGTTTGGGATTGTAAAGTCACAAGTTCAAGGGGTAAGTACTGTATACTTTTTTCAAGCCACGATTAAACTCAGTGGAACATTTTGTCACATATTTTATTGATCAGTGTGATTCTTTTTTTTTGGCCACATTTTCAAGAATGTAAGGCAGACAAAAATGTAACACCATTTTTACAATGACAATAATTATTTTCACCGCTACAGTACTACTATACAAACAATACAACATACAGCTTGTTGGGACCAATTCAGTCATGTATTTCGTACCCTCTTTACAAGTATCACATGCCGGGACAAATATATTCAAATTAAAATTATTTAAAGGGTTATTACAATGAAATAAGCTTTATCAGAACATCCATAAATACATGTCGCCATTTCTTCGGCGTGAGCTACAGAAAGGAAGGCCTAACATGGAGAATTGCACAATTGTTTTGCTCATCGCTGTAAACGTTCACATCGACCCCTTCCTATTTTCTATGGCGCAGATACACGACATGCACTTGAGAAGCAGATGCATAAGCAAGCCATTGATTGCAATGTTTTTTCTCAACTATGACTGCTCTGATCCTAATATAGGAACTCATTACAGCAGGTGATTATGCCCATGAAACAAGAAACAAGGCCAGCATTGTTTTTACCGAAACACAGAAGCCCTTGCATATGGATGTCATCAGCAGGTATAACCGCACAAGCTCCAAAGTCTAGTTTTGGCTTGGCCACTGGGATTTGTGAAATGGCGGCTAGAGGCACTCAGACAGCACTTCATGCTTGTCCGGCACAGACGACGCCTCTGAGAGGGGCTCGTTGATGAAGCTGGCACTCAGCTGGAGTTTGAGTCTTTCCACCTCATAGTTATGCAGGTACTCTTGAATCAGGTAGCGTTCCCGTTTGAATCGCGCCTTCACATCTGAGGGCACATCTGGAATCATCCACGCCACAAAGAACTTCACCACGAAGACCACGTGCTGCAGAGGGAAGAGTGATCACAGGGCGATTGAAGCTCACCGTACCTTCTTCTACAATTATTTGAATGAGGGTCAAAGTCTTACTTCCATGATGATAATGAAGGCCATTTTGGCTGCTAGGATATGCCAGAACTGCATGGTGTGAGTGTACTCCCTGTAGTGACCTGGCGGGTAGCGGTAATCTCTGTATCTGTAAAACCCAACAAGGAGTTCCATGAAGAAGAATACATACAACTCAGAGGTCACGACTGACTCTGTTGTTTGAATGGCGATTTTCACAATGGCCATTTTGACGTTGATGGTAACGCTGATGTTTGTCTATCCACGAATTTGCTTTCCAACTTGTCCTGTTTGGGTCAGAGGTGATCTAGAGACAATCCCAAATGACTTTGGGTGAGAGTACTGGACTGAACAAGGCGCCAAGAGGGCTAAAAGCAATAGTCACAATCCCACTTATTCCGATACACAATTTGAAAGAATCAATTCAAAACTAATTAAGGCTTTCCAGCCGGTGTCAAAATTTGGTTTACATTGCCAAAGCTGCCCTTTGTCACAGATTCTGTTTCATAGCCTTTATGGACAGAAATTATAGACACAGGTGTCCTCATTATTTTTTTGCAGATGATGTGCTTCTATTGGCTTCATTAGGATGTGATTTTCAACTCTAGCTGGATATTAGTAACAATAATAATGATACATTTTATTTATGGGCGCCTTTCTAAGCACTCAAGGACACCTTACAACAAGCAGTTAAAAACACAAATGCAATGTTAAAAACAACATCAAATAAAATAAGATAAAATAAAACAAAATAGAGATAATGGATTTATGGTCAGAGTGAATAAGCTTGTCTAAACAGATGTGTGTTGAGGCTGGATTTGAAATGTGTTTATGAGTCTATGTTATGAAGGTCAAGGGGAATGTGTTCCAATGCTGAGGAGCAGAGCGACTGAAGGCTCTGCTCCCCATAGGTATGGAGGGGCAAGGTTGTGGACAGCTTTGAAAGTAAGGAGCAGGATTTTATATTGAATGTGGTGTATAATGGGGAGCCAGTGGAGATCTTGGAGGACAGGTGAAATATGGTTTATGGATGGTGTGAGTGTGATAATGCGAACGGCTGAATTTTGGACCAGCTGAAGCTTATGGAGGGTTTTTTGAGGGAGACCAAGCAGGAGGGAGTTACAGTAACCAAGTCGGGCGGTGACGAGGGTGTGAACGAGTATAGCAGTGGAGTGAGGGGTGAGAGAAGAGCGGAGCCGGTGGATGTTTCTAAGATGAAAATATGCAGAACGAGTGATGTGGTTGATATGTGAGGTGAAGGAGAGGGTGCTATCGAGGATGCCACCCAGACTCTTGACCTGAGGGGAGGGGGAGATGGAGGAGCTGTCAAAGGGAATGGAGAAAATTTTGTTTATGGTGGATTTGGTGCCAATGAGGAGGAGTTCAGTTTTATTGTTGTTCAGTTTGAGGAAGTTTGAGGTGAACCATGATTTTAATTCCTGCAAGCAGTTGGTTAGGGAGGATGGTAGAAGTGTGGCGTTTGGTTTGGTAGAGCTGTAGCTGGGTGTCATCAGCATAGCAGTGAAAGTGAATGTGACGTTTCCTGAAGATATTACCAAGGGGGAGAACATAGATTAGAAACAGCAAGGGGCCAAGGACAGAACCCCGAGGAACACCTGAAGTGAGGGCAAAGGGGTGAGATCTAAAACATTTGAGCTGCATAAACTGGGTCGGAAAGATCGGAGCGAACCAGGAGAGTGGGGTGCTGGTGATACCAATGGAGGAGAGTCTGTCGAAGAGGATGGAGTGAGAGAGAGTGTCAAAGGCTGCACTGAGGTCAAGCAGGAGGAAGATGGCTAGTGAACCGGAGTCAGCTGAGAGAAGAAGGTCATTGGAATTGAGCCAATCTGATCAAATCAGATACAGCTTGCATTTGGACAAAACAACCTGGGTCGGATTTGCCTGCACTGTGAATTTAGTTTAGTAATTTTTTTTTCTTTATATTTGCGATGGATTTATAATGTGACGTCTCGCCAGATCCAAGACCCAGAACGATATTTATCTGGTAGTCTGACAGTGTGACCGTCGCGAACACCCAAAAAAATGGTGCCGTCTGAGAAGGCCATGAGAAGGGATGGATGGCTGCATGAATGAACCTCACATTAAGTACAGTATATGTTTCTGGAATGTGGGAGTACCTGGCAAAGACCCCTGCAAAAGCCCCATAGAAGGGTGCGAGCCCAGTTTAGAACTTTCTCGACTGCGAAGCTAACATGCTAAATACTACAACCGCGCAGTCCTTTTATCAACAGACTTGATCAAATGTGCTTAATACCTGCAGGTGGATGTTGAATTATCAAACCAGTTGTCCTGTTCTTCTGGCATGTGGCGGAAGGGGATCTGTGAGATGTTGTAAACTGACAAGCTGTTGTTCACATAGCCCTTCATGGAGGCCCCTTTCCCGTACGCGTACAGGTAGACCATACGGGGAATCATGTCGGAGGTGAATGCCATGATGAACGCCTGAATCACAGCACAAGAAGCCGTTGAGAAATTTTGAAGGACGCCATGTTGCAAAAGAGATGGAGAAATATGCGTAAACCAGCACAGCAACTAGAAAGTGCATTCATTGCACCTCTCATGAAGCAAAATAAAGTGCAAGACACAAACTCACATTGGTCACCACAGACAATATGGCGACCGCATTGAGAATCTCCTGCCAAGCGCCAATGTTTCTGGCCTTGGAAGCCACGGGTCGTCTGAACTGAGTGGTGAACTTCCACGCGTCCACGCGAATTTCCAGAATGTTGTTGAACAGAGCGAGAAGGGGTGCCAAAGGAAAAGATGCAACAAACAGAGTGATGAAACCAAACTGGACCACTGAGAGGAGCCAGAGAGGGTGAAAAGGAAGACAACAAAGAAAACATAATTGAAAGTTACATCTCAAGCAGTAATGGACAGTGTGATGATTCTTCCATCCATCCATCCATTTTCCGAACCGCTTCATCCTCACTAGGGTCGCGGGGGGTGCTGGAGCCTATCCCAGCAGCCTTCGGGCAGTAGGCGGGGGACACCATGAATTGGTTGCCAGCCAATCGCAGGGCACACAGAGACGAACAACCATCCACGCTCACACTCATACCTAGGGACAATTTAGAGTGCCCAACGAGCCTGCCATGCATGTGGAATGTGAGAACATGCAAACTCCACACAGGGAGGCCGGAGCTGGGATCGAACCCGGTACCTCTGCACTGTGAAGCCGATGTGCTAACCACTGGGCTACCGGGCCGCCGTGATGATTCTTTTAAAGGGCAAATCGAAGCGCATACCAAACATTCATTTGATATGTTTTCATCTATTGTATGAAGAAAAATGATCTTACCCATTTCTAGGTATTCATAGAACAATCCCAGCTGGCTGAAGTTCTGCAGGACGTGGTCCTGTTCCCAGCGACTGTAATGGTTCTCAGGATGGTGCCTCCCCTTTCTGCTACTCCACCAGTTACGCATCAACCTGCCGGATGCCAACGGAAATGTGAGAAATAACACTGTGAGTGAGCTATTAATTTCACAAAACGGTTATTATTGTTTTTTTTGTTTTTTTTTAAAAATCTGAATGAAACTGCACTGCATTATACTAACAGCTGGGTCTAATATTTTTTGCTATCGGAGTAATGATATAATATCAAAGCTGAAATGTATGCTGAATTACTGTGAAAATAAGACATGAGCTTCCATCATATCTATTAATAGGATATTTACTTTATCCGTCACTGAGGGCAACCGTAACTCTGACGCAGCACCCCCTATCCATCTGACACTTTGACCCCCAAGTTCAACCACGTGGGTCACTTTTAAATCACAAATAAAAGAATGCTGTGTCTTGATTAACACAATCCAAGGCTGGATTTACGCTTTTGTTCAATTGACACAATTCACATTTTTTTTCCTCTCAAGTAGCATATTTGAGATATGCATCGTGGCATAAATAGAAAAAGCATGGACTACAGGGGGCCGGCAGTGAATTGGAATTGGACACATTGGACCACAGATTTCATGGATCAGACGTCACCGATTGACACACATGAGTCGCAGAATTTCTGGACTACAAAACGCATCTGATTAAAAGGCGCAACAGCTAAATTTAGCCATACAAATGAATTTGTACAAACAGTATATCAGTCGCCACATTATTAATTAATAGACATCCCCCTTCGCCCCCTCCAAACAATGCCAAACGCAGGTATAGTTGCATAACGTACCAGAACCTTTTTCAGACAAATTCACATATGCTCTTTGCAACATTTTGCTAACCTGATATGGCTGCATGAGAGGAGATTTGCATAGTGTAGGTGCGCCTCACGAAGTGGCTAGTGAGGCATATGTACAGTACCTCCTATGCATCTTTATCTAAAATGTGGTGAATAATATAACGTGGGAAAAGAAAATTGAGAATTAAGATTGAATGAACTCACGGCAGCAGGGCTTCCTGGATGTTCCCCCACAGTTGCTTTCCGGCCATGACGATCACCAACTGTGTCGTCAGCTCTATAAGGCAGCCTCCAGGGTCACACTAGAACGGCAATAAGTTTGCAGATTGGAAAGGGATGCATTGAAAATACAGATTGAAGTAGTTTTATTGGAGAAAAATACATTTCATTTTTTCAAAGCCTGAGACACACACACCTCCTCATTTCTCAGTTTGCTCCATTTCCCGAACATGTATGAGTATTTACCAGGAAAGCCCACAAATTTGCCCTTAAAGAAAGCCACATAGAAGCAAGACGAGTAATAGTTGACAAACTGGAAGAGAAACATCTTCATGGTGAGCCTGTTCTCGTATTCCAGATGGGTCTTTGGGATCTCTGGTGGAAGGGAGCACATGGAGCATACATTTCAGACAATCACTCTAAAACTCAGCTCAATGGGTAACTCCACAAAAAAAAAAAAGTTTTAAAAATCAACAAACATGTACCGTATTGGCCCGAATATAAGACGGCCCTGATTATAAGACGACCCCCTCTTTTTCAAGACTCAAGTTTGAAAAAAGACTTTTTGAACACATTCATTTTTATAGAGAAGAACATTACAGTACATCTGAAACAAATGATTAAAACAATATATTTGAGAGAAAAAGCATGTTTTTTTGCCTCATTCAAATCTTAATATCTGAACATTTAAATATGTAAACTAAAGTGCAATCATATTCGTAAATGAAAGGCTTCTGGTTTTTGAAATGTAAATGACATCATAACTTCTCCTCAGCTGCCGGTTAACCTGGCCGATCTTTGACCCATTTTTCTCCAGATTGTCGCTACGTTTCTCCATTTTCTGTTATCTCTTCTATTGTTTTCTTCTCTTTTCTTTCTTACCGCTATTTTTTATTTTTATTCTTCGTAACAGGGGTTCACTTTGGCCTGGGGAGTCAAGTTCAGCATTCGCTTCAATGATATCTGGCGCCATCTAGTGTCGTGAATGGGTATAATGTCTAGACCCCGAATATAAGACGACCCCCACTTTTTCAGTCTTATTTCAATGCAAAAAAACACCGTCTTATATTCGGGCCAATGCGGTATTGTTGGGGCAGACTGAGAATGGCAATGTACCCATATCGGTAATCCAGACAGCCACCCTCTCATAGAAGAAGTTGAGGATCATGATGATGACAAAGTTGATGCAAGAGGCGGTAGCAGAGGTGGCAAGCTGCGGTGTGATGAACCTGCCCACCACCTGGATCTTCCTCATCGGGTCTTTGATGATACTGGCAAAGGCAGCGTACACAGCCAGCCTGTACGCTATGACCCCAATAATGCAGGCCAGGATCAGTGATATCTGCGGAAAGCGCACAAAGTCGGTCGTGTTAGCAGGAGTGTGTGATGCGGGCTGGCCCATTGTGAAACTGTTGACATCAAACATCCACATACCCAGAAAAGGACAGTGGCCCCAGACAGGCAGAAGCGAGCACACTTGCTGGTGACAGGAAGAAATGGCTCCATTTCCTGGTCGATGATTTGGATTGAATGAATACACTGTGTGTTGATCGACCTGTGTTGTTATGGAAAAGAAAGAAAGCACTGGTGCACCTGAGTGATTTTGTTGAGTCTCCTGTTTGTACATCTAATTTCAAACTCGGGCCGAATTTGAAGCTGTTGCTGCGCCTCTTCAAAGTCAACCAAGTCCCACTCATACTCCAGACGGGCTTGACGTCGCTTCCAAAACTCCAAAAACAGAGTTACTGTGGAGTACAATTGCAGAAAAGAAGTCAAGGTGAATTTAACGTCAGGTGCGAATTATACCCAAGTCCGATTCAGTGAAAAGAGCATGACCTTGCACCTGATTAAATTCTCAGACAAATCAAAGAGAACTCTTAAGGATCATTTGTATAAGCTTGACTGTGTGCACTTTAGTTATTTTGTAAGAGCTTCTTGTACTGCATCTACAGTACAGCGGAATTCTATTATCCTTCACCCGTAATAAAAACCCATGCATTAACATTTTGACTACCAACCGGTACCGATAGCCGTACAATGCCGCCATTATACGCGGAAAGACACCAACGGAGCGTCCTGATTGAAAAGAGCATGACCTTGCACTAGCTGCCCACTCAACACAATGGAGAAGATAAATTCTCATCGATTCAACGATCAGTGACTTTTTAACTGTAAGAACTAACTTTAACTTTCGTCCTGGATCATGGCATAGAAAACGAGGAAGAACCCAACAAAACAAAACAACCCAAAATAGTATAGACTGAAAAAAATCAACTTGACTGTTGTGCTGTACTACTTAGTATATTTTGTATATTTTTGCAATTGCTTGTGTTGAGCAGAATTTTATAAACAGCTCAAAAGAGGAATTTTGTAAGGACTGGACAGCGCATCTACAGTACTCACAAAAATGTCGGCACGTTGGGCTTTCGGGTCAAATTTCAGGATGAACCTCACATGCACTTCAACGTTTACAGATGAACTTAATTTAACCTACGGTAAACATTTAAACGTCCACGTCCAACTGTTCGGTGTTTCAGTATTTATTTTTTTTTTTTTTTATAACTTGCTGTTCTCTAACAAGGCGCCGAACAACAACATTTACAAAAGATTTCTTATCCATGAATCGATATTTTCAAGGATGTGGACTTTTATGTGTTTCTGCGATTCTACCAGTCTTTCTGTTACAACCTAGTGATGACACTATGTGCACTCAAAGCTCAGTGACCAAACCAATATGTGGCACTCAAAGCTCAATGACCAAACCAATCTGATAACATCATCCATGCGCCCAACAACCATACCAAATTATTCTCGGTTAGTCAGTTGTTCGTGTTGTCTTGGTCTCAAGATTTCAAAATGTGAAAAGCATGATTAAGAAGACGGTCTAAATGCAAATTGAAATTGAATCGGGACATTAATTTCTCCAATCATGCATGAAACAAATGTGAATTTGTCTAATTTATCCTGAAATTACCACCAAAAGCCAAAAATCACTAACTCTCGGTGAGTAGGCTATTTAAGAATTTGTAGGTGCTTCTAATGTCATGTCTCATTTTGAAACCCTCTTGCAATGCGCTGGTTAGGAACCTCCGAGACTGTCCAAAGCTTGCAGTATGCTTCGTTAGACAGGAAACCCAGTAGCGGAACATAATCGTACTGGCAAGTTAATCTGGCCATGAGAAGCACGTGGTTAGCCAGACGTAGGAAGTAGGAAAGACTTCAACAGTGAAAATCTGTCCTCCGTGAGGGAGGGTTGGGGTCAGACTGAGGTCATACGCATTTAGAGTGGCGCTGCGTGTTACTCACCCCAAATCCCCATGAATATGGCAAAGAACACCGTTCCCTCATTGTCAAACAGATGGGATTGCTGCAAGAGAAAACATCAAACAGGATCGGTTCAAGAGAGCAATACAGGAAGTGACACAATGAGCGCGGCGGCATGTTGCTGACTCAGCAGGTTATATTTAATTCCTCGCACACTGTGAATTATCACGCAAAAGGGAGCTGTCCAAAGAGGATTAAGTTACCCAGGATGAGAGACACGTAGAGTTGAGCTTCCAGAAAGAGCACTTTTTGTCACACAGTGGACACATCACAATCTTGCCCCCAATACTGGCATCACAAATTTCTTTGCTAATGGAAGAGAAAAAAAAATGTCAACGAAATTCAACAGCCCAAGCGTCAGGATTTACTATGGCATTTGGATTTAGATGTGCGTTGTAAACAGTTTTGGGGAAGAACAAATGCAAAACACACAGTGGGCAAACCGATAGTTACCGTAATTTCCGGACCATAAGCCGCGACTTTTGTCACACGCTTTCAACTCTGCGGCTTATTTAATGAAGCGGCCTATATAAAGAATTTTTTAACGGCCGCCTGTGTACCGTCTTTCTTTGTAAATATCTCATGTAACAATATGAGCACCTGCGGCTTATAGACAGGTGCGGCTTATGTGTGTACAACATGTTTTTTTCCTTTAAAAATGTAGTGGTGCGGCTTATAATCAGGTGCGGTCCATAGTCCAGAAATTACGGTTATTCATTTTCCGATTCCGCTTCATCCTCACAAGGGTCGCGGGGGGTGCTGGAGCCCATCCCAGCCGTCTTCGGGCAGTAAGCGGGTGACACCCTGAACCGGTTGCCAGCCAACTCCACACAGGGAGGCCGGAGCTAAAATTGAACCCGGTACCTCTGCACTGTGAGGTCGACGCGCTAACCACTGGTCCACCGGGCCACCCTCGAATTAGTTAATAATTTGTTCTTTTTTCTTTCTTAGTCGTATAAAATCTAACATGCACCACACAGAACAAAAGATTCAACAAGATTCACAATTCGGTAGTGAAGGATTAATGGCTACCAACCTGGATATGTTGTCGTCGTAGCTAAGCACTCCGTAGGTGAAACATATAAAGCCCATGACAGCGGCAAAGAATAACATCTCCGTGTAGAATCCCAGCCATGCAAAGTAAATCCCGATCTTTTCGCCGTAGTATTTCCTGGGAGCACAGTTTCATTTCAACAGCTTGTATGACTTCAAGGCAAGCAACTGAAAAGTTCTGTTTTCTCTTTTCATACCTGATGAGGTTAAGTGGCTGCTCTTTGTAAAAGCAGAGAAAGCTGGCCCAGTGCGTGTACAAATTGAAGCGCTCACTCTCGCATTCTGCATTTCTTGCTCTCTTCCAGTAACGGCACTGAAAGGAACACAGATGCAGTTTTATAGGGAAAAGGAGTTGGACAGTTAAAGTTCTCTTCGGGCCCTATTTTTGTAACCGCCGCATATCTACTGCATCGCTAAGTGCAATCATTGGTGGAGCTTTGTTTCTTTTTGTATGTTCATAGATAGGCGCAGGTACAGAGGGCTGTTTGCACCATTGTGGGAGTGAACACAATCGACTTACTTTCTGGCCAATGAAAGCAGCGCCACTCATTCTTTTTAAAATCAGCGTATCAGACACAAACACAGTCTTTAACATTGCGGAAGCAGAAATAGACTTGCCGAAGTCTGTGCAGACAATTGAAAGGCGTGAAGTAAGTTTGTAACAAAGTGCAAGCACACCTCCACTTGCACATGACGTAAAGTGGATTACAGATCACGCTTGTGTAGTGAGCACTAGGAGACCGCCTTACATCTGTTGTTCATGTCTGTTTCCCAACATAGCTGTTCTGCAGCCAATTTTTATTTGAATAAATATAATAAAGGGGATCATAATATGATGCGTTCAATGAATTGATTTCTAGAATGATTAAGAGGGTGTGATGCACGCTGTCGTCTTATTTATGAATGAAATGCATCAACATCCACAACACACATCAGAGGAGCGCAGAATCTGTCTGCCTGTACCTCGATCAAATCCACCAAAATTGCACCACAACTTAGACCTGCTGGTCTAAACTCTTTACTACTACTTTATGTCACCAAATTGTCAGGTGTGCAGTGGGCGTGTAAAAGGAAATGCTCTCGGTCTGTCGGAATGCTATGCAAGGCACGATCTAGCAAATTCCCAAATAAAATAAAATAAACTTGTGCCAGTTTTAACACCGAGTACACAAGCGGCCGGCTACAAAAATGGAGCCCTTCAAGTTAAATTACTGAATGTAAAGGTTTTTTAAACAAAAACATTTTCTTATTATTTGTCCATGTTAGTTTCTTCATAATATCTTACATCGTGAAGTGGAAATGCTGCTGTGTATGTCCCATTACTGAGTAGTCGCTTGATTCCCGTCTTGTCTTTGTCTTGTCGGCCGTTTTTGTAATAAGGACATCGCGCTAAGATGTAGTAGACCTGAGAAAAAAAAAGATTCAAACCGTGTTTTCCAACGTATGTTCAAATGCAAATAAATAACATTCAAAGAGAGAAACACACTCACAATCCTGTTTCTTGTGGATGGTGGGAAGAAAGTATCCTTGTCATTAATGAGAAAGAAGTCAGTCTTGCCTTTGTCAAAGGGGTAAGTAAAATAATCAGGTTGCGGGTGCATAATGTGTTCTGGCAAGCGGAAAGGATGTGACAGCCACTCCAGAGGAACATCTCGCCCGTGGGGGATATCACTGGCTTTGAAAGGAACTTTAATCTTCAAGACGTCCGCGAAGGTGGCCAGAACATCCCATGGAGCATGGATCTTCAAGAAGTATGTCTTCTGGTCTTTTGAGTCCTGGTATAAGAAGATGAATGAGTAGAGTTTGTTCCACACCCCAACAACTCGGTGGCTAATCCATCCAAGTTTACAGTGAGCCTCCCCTTTAAAACTGTTCTCACTAATATCTTGTGTCACTCTACATTGTCCTCTAGGTGGTGCACGTGTTCTGCATTTGTGGTCTCTTACAGATTTGTCTTCTGTCTCCAGCTCCAGTCCAGCTTTCTCAAGGTTGGCTTCGAACTCCCTCCTCCTCTCCTGAGAACAAACACACACATCACGCTGATGACAAGAACGAAAGCAGAACGAGCTCTTGACGAACCACATATTTCCTTTTCTGTGCTTGAATTTGATCGGACAGTCTCATGATGGGGTGAGGGGTGGGGTACAGAAAGCTTTATCCAACAATAATTTACACACACACACACACACACACACACACACACACACACACACACACACACACACACACACACACACACACACACACACAGTAGACAGGACATTGAGTGAGTGATATTGTGACACTAAAGCTTTAAGTGGATTTCATTCACACCCATGTCCACTCAAAAGACCAAATTCCTGTTTATCAAAAACTTTGCATGTTGCATCCAACCAAGTGAACTTTCTTCGGGGTTTATTAGTGATTTAAAAAAGGGAACAAAATAAGTAATTATTGGTAAAAACAAAAGATGTAGTGTGGTGGCGATTGACACTGATATAAAAGACGGTTAGTACTTGCTCCACTAGGGGGCAGTACAAACGAGAGGTAACCTGAAACTGATGACCAAGCAAGGCTCCGATTTGCTTAGTTTCACATTCAGCAGTTAGAGAACAAAATTATTATTCATTTGGGATCATGCTTTTGCCCACCTAGTGAATGTTCATACAAAATGGATCTTTACCGAGGGTGTCTGCTAACACTCTATGAAAACCTTACCATGAAACAGCTGTCTCTTTCTTCAGTGATCACAAAAGTCAAGAAAGGGACAAATGTATAATTGAAGAAAGGAAAGCAGTTGTCCATTGGAGTCCAAAAATGAATATTTACATGTATTATTTATAACTTGTTTTTAGTAACAGTTGAGGCTCACAGAGTGTTGCTGTGCCAGAGCCCACTTTTGTAATCTTCACACCACATCACTCTGAGCACAAGGTTGGGGGTGGTGCAAGTGCAAACAACACATTTGTTGGGCACAGGCCCTCAAGCAGCAACTGGTGGAGTAGAAAAGTTGTTGCTAATAGCGACATTGGGTAATAAACTCAGTTGCTGGAAGCAGGGTCTAAATTAGAACAATGATTCTTTGGAACAAATTTGCTACATTTCTCAACATATTTCTCTAACTTCATGTCTGCATTAAAAAAACAAGTAATAAGAATTAATCTTCTTTGTTTTCTCTAAATTTTCCTTTCTCCACATGATCTTATTATGGGGTTTTAACAATCTGTATCACACACGATTGAATGTGTAAAGAATGGTGATAGTTTTAAGTGTTGTGTCAATGGAAAAGAAGTTACTATCATCACTTCCTACTTTTCTTTATCAAGTATTACTTTTCTGGATTGTGTAACAAGGCGAAGAGTTTCTCACTTTGTCACGGTAAAATGATGAGTAGTCAACTAATGGCAGCTTGTCCTTTTTCTAGAATATTTGCTGGCCATCTAAACCCAAATTTTTACAGCATTTTCCTGGTTTGTTGGACTTTGTGTAAGGTATAAATGGGAAATGGGGTGAGATCAAATTTGTCAGCTTTGGCGCAGTGGCGTAACAAGCAGATCACGTGCAGTGTGACGTTTATCACTCAAAACACACAGTCTTGACCCCTTTGTGTTGAAAATGATTGTCTTTGTCGCAATGACATGATCTAACATCTAATTATGTTAATAGGAAAAGCCGCATCAACTGTGTGTGAACGCACACACTTCGGCAATGCCCCTCGTTTGTGTGACGAAATCCACACTTCACTGTTAAGCTTCTTATGTGCCAGTTTATTCGGAGTGCAGTGTGAAAGTGTCTTGTTACCTGTTTCTTCTCTCCATCTTTGTCATCCACATAAGACAACACAAAGTCGATCCTTCGCACTCCATCCCTGAAGAATACCGTGTCTTTGTTCGGTTGTAGTTTCTCTGTCTGAGATAAACAACAGGAACAATGAAATTCGTGGTTAATGTTTCCAATTGGCTGGGAACTAAGAAAGAAGAACATATATTCAAAGATACAGGGCTCTATTTTTCATACGTGCTCAGCGTTAAAACTGTTGCGTCTTAATTTTCGTGCCAGGGCAAGTCTAGTTTACCCTGTTGGGGAATGTGGTAGATTGCGCTGCACCATGCTCGGTTATGGCAGACCTACTTCAATTACATGCCCTCGGCGCACTGGACAATTGGGTCACACAAAGTCGAACAGACCGTAAAAAACAGCTCAAAGCAGGTCTAAGTTGTGGCGCATGAGGTATAACAGGATTTAGGTAGATTTCACATTCTCCACTCCGTTGATACAGTATGTGTGATGGATGTCACATATTATGACAACAGCGTGCATCAAATACTGTACTCGGAATAATTGTAGAAATCAAGTCATCCATTCATCTATCCATTTTCTGATCCGCTTATGCTCAAAAGGGTCGTGGGGCATGCTGGAGTCTATCCCAGCTGTCTTCGGGCAATAGGCGAGGTACACCCTGAAGTGGTAGCCAGCCAATCGCAGGGCAATCAATTAATTGAATGCATTATTATTACCATCATTTTCAATATTTATAAAAGCGCCCCATCGCTAACTGCGGCACAACTACGCGTGCGTGTGTGTGTGTGTGTGTGTGTGTGTGAGATGGTAGGAGTGGGTAAGAAGGTTTGTCACACAGACACACTATTGCTGGTGAAAGGCAGTCGCCATGTGTTCACTTCATGCAGCCAACTTTACATCATCTGCATGTGGACAACATCTTGCATTTGCTTATAAATGTACTTTGTGTGCGCCTATCTGCTGCAAAAACTGAGTGAGTGCGTTATTCTTACGCCTCTCGTGCGCTGAAGTTTAAAAGGAATGAAAGGACCCATTCCGGGTAGCTGGGAATTCCATTTCTACCAGCACGCATCTACAAATACACCAAAAGAAAGAAAACTCCACCCATGCGCACAGTTAGACCTGATTTTGCGCTAGTCTTGCGCTGGGCACGAAAATAACAATGTGTTGTTACTTTAAGTAAGAACTTCCATGTCATTTAGATAGCACAGTGCATTTTACAATTTTCAGGTCATGTTATACAGTTTTTTTTTTTTAAATGAGCATTAGCATAAGTGCAAAACTTTCTGCTCACCAAACCAAACATTTCACGTTGTAAAACAACCACATGAAAGAGTCCTAACTATAGAGGGTGCAGCGCTCAACGTATTATTTATACCAAACATATGCTCCAACATGATTGGAGGGAATGAAAAAGCACAAGTAAATGTCCATATATGGAGTCAATATCTTGACTGGAAGAGCAAGTGTTAGGTTAAAAAAACAAAAACAAAAACACAGCCAGCTTGTTTATCAGAGCCCCACATACACTTACACGCCATCTTGTATGAGCGATATTAATCTACAACTGGAAGTTAATGTGATATAGTGCTTGCGCATCAAAACCGTTGACCAAGTAGTACTGACTAAACGTTCCATTAGAGGGCTGAAGTCAAATAAGCTTTTCAGTGAAGACGAATCTCAGCTGGCTCTCGCCAGAGCATAAATCGTTTGTGTGTGCCCCTCTTGTTAGAGAATGACAAGAACCCTTTGAATAACTGAGGTCTTGTGATCCAGCAATGAGAGCGACGAGTCACTAAAAGGCCATCAAACATATGCTGCTAAAGCACACTGACAGTCTGCTGAAACATGGGAAATCCCTTATTGTGACATTACGACTATTCTGTGTAAATTTCCAGCATAATAGCACAAGTTAAATCAGAACAATTGCGTTGACTAAAAAATAATACATATACTGTACGACAAATTATGTCATCGGGTCAAAATACTTTTGATAACTGCCACACAGGGGGAAGGCAATAAGTTGGAAGTTAAGGTATCATCATGATAGATACTTGAATTGTAATTTAGTTCATATTTACAATAAAAATGAAATACAAATCAATGGTATTGTACAAGGTTGACTGTCATACTGAACTAAAACACGAATAAAACGGATCAACTTGTTTTATATACATTCTAAAGCGCTGGAAAATAGGACAACTCGTAAAAAGTAAACAGAAGAAAAGCTTTGAGTGCGAGCAGTTTGACTTGCTCCATTTTTGAGACATCTGCACAAGTTTGTACACAAGTGATATTGACAACTAAATAGTTCCAATTCAATTTTCTTCAGTTGACTTGATTAACCCTATAATGCCATTTGTATCATATTTGATATATGCATTTTCATTATGTAACTCATTCTTTATATTACATTGAATCATATGTATCAAATTTGAGACTGCAGGTTTAAAATATGATTTTCACCAAATTTTCTTTTTCAGATGTAATCTATATAATGCTTATAAATGGAACACGGACAAATATCTACAACAAAATGATATGGCAAAAATATTTTTGTGGATTTTGTTATAAGGGTTTTAATGAAATTCTCAGTTCCCAAAAATCGGATTTTTCTGGCTATTCCTTGATGGGTCAGGCATTAAAGGGTTAAACGCCCAACATTAGATTAGGATTCAGAGATGCCAACGCCTACGAATACCTCTCAGGAACTTTCAGAATATTTTGTCAGGAATTTTTCTATGTTTTCAGGGACACTTGTATCCCACCCAAAACAAACATACATTACCATAAAGATGACAAACAATACTAATATTTTTTAATAAGAAGTATTAAAGTAACTTACATGTTGTATGATGACCTAAATTCCGATTACAACAATGGCCCTAGTAGTGCTGGACGCAATTGTATTCCCTAATATAGGTCATGTGGAAACCTGATGACAATAACGTATCCCGACAGAATATTTTTCCTGAAAATGACATGAAATCAATGGCAATTTTCTCAGATTATTTCTGCATCTATCTACAAAACACACATTTCAATAGAATCGCAGGACAATTTTTTAACCTGCCGCGCATGCTTTTGAAATGTGGGGGTGGGGAAACCCATGCAGGCACAGGGAGACCATGCAAACTCCACGCAGGAAGGCTGGAGCTGGAATCAAACCCTGCACCTGTGCACTGTGAGGCCGACCTGCTAACCACTGGACCACCGGGCCGCCGTGTGTATGAAATGCACTTTATAATAAAGCTGCCTTGCTTTACCCTCTAAGGTGCGCAACATATTTGGTAAAAATATGCCCAGTAGGGACTTGGTGCTCAGGTGTTGCCATGATATCTCAACAACATACTTTCCGCATCACTGCTTTGTCCTGTATCGTCTTTGAGAAAGAAAAACAAAAAACAGTCCCAATTATATGATGATGACTTCTCGGTTGGATGACTCGATTTATTGAACAAAAAATGTCAATGAACACTTTCTCACTGCATTCAAACACCAACGAAAATCATTTTCTTGCCAGACTGTTGAAAAGAAATGATGTCAATGTAGTCCATCTTACCTCAGTGTGTCCCGGCAAGGTTGTTCTCTCAGAGAGTGAATTCACATCATTTCCACCATTTTCATCTACAAGACAAATTGGTACATTTTAGTCTGTGTGCAACTAAAGCCAAAAGTGTGTATTTCATGACTCTCCTCATGGTCTCTCGGTCAAAACGTTGGCTTTGTCAATGGCAACATAATGAAACTAAATGTGTTGGATCCACTGTAGTTTTCATTCATCCACTACATACACAACACCAATAAGAACACCAAACTGACCAGGGGTTCACTCAATGGAAACCTAGCAAAATATATGGAGTCACAAAGAACAATGAATAACTTTATTTCTATTCACTCTTTAATTGCAAAATGTATTCAATTATATTGAATTTTTGCACTAATGAAAAAAACCACCTTTGTCCATTAGGGCTGTGCATCTCTGGTCTGTGGCTGTGAAGATATAAATCTTGAGAAACTAGCAATGATCCGATACATGAAAGTTACTTTAGCAGCAATTGTCGATGCGAGACCATCCGATTCACCTCCTAAGCACAATGCAGCGAGATACAGCACAATTTGATCCAACCCAACCCTGTTCGATTAAATCCGATTTGATACTAGGACGCAAAGAAATGATGTTTATGCACTTCCATGACTTTAATTATTTATTCAATACAATCAATCAACCATTGGTGCACGTTTTCAGAATGTGGGAGGAAGTAACCGGACAGAAGTACGGACGGAAAAAATGCAGACACACACATAAAGGCTCGATCCAAGATTGTAACTCCAAATGTCTGACTGTGTGACAGATGTACAAACCACATGTTACACGCAGAGCCGGGAAGAACTTACAAACCCCACACATGGAGGCCGTAGCTGGAATTGAACCCTACACCTCTGCACTGTGAGGCTTACACGCTAACCAATCGAGCACCGGGCTGCCTCATCAAAATAAATAAGATGGTGAAACAAGGGCAGAGGCTCAAGCTGTGTTCAAAGTCAGGGAATAATAATGTGTTTTGAGGCAGGTTTTAAACAAAGATTGAGACGGATTGTAATGTTATGTCTGAAAACAAAGTGTAGAACAACACAATCACAACTAAGCTATTCACTTCAGGGCATATTTTGCCGTGTGCTTAAGTGACAAATCGATTGAAGTGAGCCATTTACGCACCTTCATGGAAGTACACACTCTGGGTGGAGTCTCAAAAAGACTTCATGACTTAAGCACCTTTGCACTTGTGTACCCCAGGGGCTGCAGAAAGTCCGGCACCCCGTGAAGGTGAAACGTCATATAGCACGTTTTGAGTCGTTTCAGCTGCTCCGACCCAGCTGACTCATGCTGACGTGCAGGGGGGGGGCACACCTGGCCCGTATGCGCTCCCTGACTGCCCAACGGCCGTAATGTGTCCATCGCAGAAATGCAGACGGACAAACATCGATATTATTCATTGGTGAAAAACAGAATTGAGCGCCAGGGGGCTTTATTTCACCTTGCAGGAGCATTTCCGCATGCTGATGAGTTTAAAAGCGGCAATCACAAACTACTACGGTCATCCTCATGGTACCGTGAGTTTGATTTGAGTTGTTTTTATTTGGGCATGCCTGGCTTTGGTCCTCTAGGGCTGCTGTCCTGCATGTTTCACATGTCTCCCTATACTCCAACATACCTGATTCAAATGATCAGGATAGAAGCTCCGAAGAAACCTGCAGTTTAAGTACTACTCATTATTAATACTACTGAAGGAATACTCTAAAAAAAGTGTTGTTATATGGACTCCCTATATTGTACATGATAAGCAGGGGTTCACTGTAAGTATTGCTGAAGGGGAAAATGTGTTCAAAATCTGAACAGATCAATCTTATATTTGATTCAACTTTAATTGCATATACTTAAACTTGGAGGTATGCGCTCTGTGACTGCGACTCTATTTAAAGCAACAGCTGCTCTCAACTGAGCTTAAATCTGCTTTCGGAATGACTGCCTGGTTAATATGGCTGCACGTGCCTCTCTGCCAACCAAATAAGGAAAATTTTGTTTTTATTCTGGTAATAAGGAGTTCGAGTGACGCTCTGTCATTTTCATGAACAGAAGATGTGATAGAGCTCAAATCAGTACAACTCACATGCTCCTGTCTGTCTGTACTACAATGACACACTGCATTCCAGCAGGGCAGCGTGGCAGACACTGCTTGCTGCTGCCTCGCTTTTATTCTCGAATGGTGGGAACGTAGCACTTCCTGTGGGGGAGGTTGGAACGTGCATGAAGAAAGCGAGGGGGAGGGGCTTAGCGTATGCATCTCCGCAGTGCCAGACAGACCCACGTGAATTCAGCCCACAAAGGACAGTCCTCTGCTTTCTTCAGGCAGCCGTGTCTGATTGGACATCACGATGCCAGACAGCATTGGGAGGCCAATCGAAAAGGGTCTTCATGTGTAAGCTCGATGAGGGACATTTACGATAGAGGGATATAAATGTGTCATCGACAAAGAGCAGAAGAATCCCTGAGGACAAACAACAGCACACCACTTATGTCGTGGGAAGAAGTGCCAGCTCTGCAGCTGAAGTTGAATTTTTGGCCGCGTTATTTTTTTCCTTTCCTTTTTAGAGCTCATGTGACATGTACACAGACAGTTATCTGGGTTGAGCAAATAGGAGCAAAGGCCCAGCAGTGTGTCATAGCTACTTGCACAGAGGGGTTAACGATAGAGAAGAATAGAGTCAATTCTGAATGTAAATATTCATGTTTATGAACAGTTCTATGAATGAAAATACAACTTAATCAAGGCCAAGTCACCTAATTTTATCTTCGACAATATTGAAATCCGCAGGTGGAGGGAACAATGAAACGCTTGTCAAAATCCCGCATTACTTCAAAATGGTTAGCTGAACATAAAAACATCAGTTTCAGTGAGCAATGACAACGTTGGTGTTCATGTAAGCCTGAGGCAAAGCAAGACTAAGGGCCATATTTTTGAGCTCAGCGCACATCTAGTGCAAAGCGCAGTCGAGGTGTGAGCATGGGTGGAGTTTTCTTTCTTTCTTTTTTGGTCGTAACGGGGCAGTTGTACCGCCGTGCGCCGCAGTGGGATGCGGAGTCTCGGCCAATTGTTGGCATTGCTAATTTTGCGTTACAATCAGGGCATTCGGAGCTTGACGTCACAGAAGCACAAATAGAATCACTGATCTGTCCATCATGAAATAATATTATTTTTAAAGTAATAAAAGGAGATTTTTATTTTATCTTGCGTCAAAATATTTTCAAGATGATAATGATTATAATTCGTTCAATGAATTGATTTCTACAATAATTATGAAGGAATGTACCAGATTGGTGTCATATTTATGAAATGAATTTGGTGATGTGAACTGCACACATCCGCGGAGAGCCATATCTGGCATCCTGCGCCTCAATTAAATACTCCAAAATCACGTTAGACAACCCATGCTGCAAAATAAACTTTTTGAGAAGTCTAAAATGTAGTCATTTTTTCTGTGAGCAAATTTGCAGATGCGCTGTGGGCGAGGCAGAAATGCCAAGTGAGGCATCGCACATCTACCAAATTCTCCCTGTATTAGTCCATTACCCTGGCACAAAAAGAACAAAGCACTCTGTTATACGCTGAGCGGAGGCCTGAGGATTTCACGGTAACGATCGTTTCCAGTAGCGTGTAGTTTCTGTGGGATCATTTTTATGGTACAAAAAAATCGTTTTCCATAAAAATCACCACGCACTGGTTGACTGTACACGATCGAATCCCTCCTGTGTAATCAAGACGATTTCACTGTGCCTGTGTGTGTGTTTGTGGTGTGGTGTGAATGTTTTTCTTCGATTATACTTTCGTTTTGTTATTTAGTGGTGGTGGTGGGGGTGGTGGCAGGAAACTATGTGCGCCTTCGGGTTGCTATGTTCGTCCGCACACTGAGAAAGCGCGTTACATTCATCACCAGGTGTAGTAATACTAATGTTAAATTGTCGGTAGAACTAACAATGACGTGTGGTAGATTCTTTGGGCAAATTGATAGTAGATTACACAGTGCATTGTCTTGGGGTTGCAAAGCTTGGCAAAGAGGAAGCCAAGCTACATCAATACGATAAGTCTATATAAGTGTAAGATTCATCACATGATTTTAATCATTCAAATCCTATTACATGCTTTTGTGGTAATAAAGGGGGTGAGTAGATTGATATTATGTTTATTAACATAAATAGTGCACACATACACACACACACCCACCCACACACACACACACACACACACACACACACACACACACCACACACACACACACACACACACACACACACACACACATATAATTATGTTAACAGTGTCAGGTTTACTTGTGGCCCATGTTATGTAGCCAGGACTGAAGTATTGTGTTTCTGATGGCCATACTAATTGATATATTAATGATTTCCAGTAAGTTCCTCTTTGCAGTGTGAAATTGGAAAAAAATACTTGTGGTATGCTGTATTCATGATACCATATACGAGTACAATAAAAGTGTTAAACAACATACAGTCAAACCTCGGTTTTCGAACGTCTCGGTTCTCGACCAATTCGGGTTTCGACCAAAAAGTTTTTTATGCCTCGGATGACGAACAAATTTCGGTTCTCGAACAAAGTGAGCGCACTTGAATGCACCATTTGACTCCTCTCGCCTTCCTTACACGAGGAAGTGACGCTTCCTCGTGTTGCTTTCCATTGTGAGCAGACGTCTTCAGTAAACATTTTTATTTTAAAAAGAGCGTGGTTTCGGTTTTTGAACAATTTCGGTTTTCGAACAGCCTTCTGGAATGGATTATGGATGAAAACCGAGGTTTGACTGTATTTCATAACTCTCCTCATGGCCTCTCGGTCAAAACGTTGGCTTTGTCAATGGCAACATAATGAAACTAAATGTGTTGGATCCACTGTAGTTTTCATTCATCCACTACATACGAAACACCAACAAGAACACCAAACTGAACAGGGGTTCACACAATGGAAACCTAGCAAAATATATGGAGTCACAAAGAACATATATTTGTTCATATATTGTTCCATACGGGTGCTAGTCTACAAAGGGGGCCAGATGTTCAAAAATATGTCTGGCAAATGTATGAATTTTTATTTTGTGCTACACATTGACAATTTTGATTAGATTTCTATTTCTTCCTCATTGGATCAATTAATTTTGTTTGCAATATTCTACTTCTTGATTATCTTAATTAACCAAGAACCTAGCTACTAGACCACTTGACAGTTCAACTAATCATTACGATACAGAGCCTATTAAACATACAAATTATGTGTCCTTCGGTTTCATGCACGGCACAATATAAATTATTATACTGTCATCATATTAAATGATGAAGTACTGCGCACAGATTCAATTATGTTTAGAAAATCTGTTTCATATCTCACCACATAAGGTATGCGTTTCCCCCCTAAGCTGGAATTTATTTTGTTCCAATTTTATAAGCTCCTGTCATCATAAGCCACAAGTCTTCGGACTTTAGTTTTTATACACTGAGCAAATGTGAATTTCCCAAACAGCCATTCGAGACTTAACAGCCAGGTGAAAGAAGACATTCCGAAGAAGATTAAACGCATCTCATTATACTGTACTCTGACACTTAAGATGGTACGCGGTTGCAAATGTTTTCACATTTGTTGACGAGCAATTTTTTTTTTTTAACACAGCCTGAGTCAGTTTCATTTATATTTTTTACATAATATATTTTATTGTTCAACATTTCAAATGTTCAATACTGCTAAGAGTTTGCTTTAATCATTTTTGCTCTAAAGGGTCATCACTAATACAGTCGGACGTCTCAGTTCTCGACCAATTCGGTTTTCGACCAAAAATTTGTATCCCTCGGATGACGAACAAATTTCGGTTGTCGAACAAACTGAGCGCACTTGAATGCACCATTTGACTCCTCTCGCCTTCCTTACACGAGGAAGCGACGCTTCTTCGTGCTGCTTTACATTGTAAGGAAACGTGTTCAGTAAACATTCTTATTTTAAAAAGAGCGCGGTTTCGGTTTTCGAACAATTTCGGTTCTCGAACCGCCTTCTGGAACGGATTATGGACGAAAACCGAGGTTTGACTGTACAGTGACATAAAAAAAATAAGATATATAAATAGTTCATCATGTTACCGTATTTTCCGCACTAAAAGGTGCACTGGATAATGAGGTGCACCTTCAATGAATGGCCTATTTTGTAATTTTTTTCATATATTGCACGCACTGGACTATAAGGCGCAATCCACTAGATGGAGCTACAGTTACGTCTTTGTCCGTCTCGGTGCCTTCTCTTCTTCCGTTAGACTCGAGAGGCGTTCATGACCGCCTCGGAAAAACGTAAATTAACGATTCCTTCAATGAAACTACGAAAATTGAAAATAATGCATCAAAACAGAAAATCAAGCGAGGAAATCACAAAATAAATTCTGGAAGAGGAGAAGGCACGGAGACGGACAAAGACGTACCTGTATTCGTTGAGATTGTGAAAACCATTAATAATGTGTGTGTTTTAAAAAAGCAACACCACAGCTCTCCTTTTTTCGGAGCTGCAACAAAAACCTATTTAATAAAGCAGTGACACAGTTCACTGAACCAACAGCAAGTTATAACATTTTAAGCATGTCTCCAGCAAGGAGCCATCTTGGGGTCGACATATTACCATAATGACCATACACAAAGCACACCGGATTTTAAGGCGCGCCATGAGCTTTTAAGAAAATGGAAGACTTTTTGGTGCGCCTTATAGTGCGGAAAATACGGTAATTTCTTTGAAAATATATTGTCCAAAAAATGCGTTTGTGTGACAGGCCTACCGACCACTGTTCAAAAAACATGTTTCAGAGACACAACATACTGTATATTAATTAATGTTTACAATAGCTCCGATTTGACAAAAGCTTAACTTATATTCAAAGAAAAGAAGGCAGCAGGTCCAGGTGGCGTGAGCTCTGAGATAATCAAGGTCTAAGTTTATGTACACCTCCGAACACTGTCACCTACAGAAGTTCTATAATGCCATCATCAGCCTCATCAAGGATGATGACACAGAGAATGAGGCACGGGGGCAGAGAAATTCTCCCGATGTGGGTGATCAGCCAGTGAAAGGTCATCAAGAGAGTGGCCTCCTACAAGTTACTTAATAGTAAACGAGACTGGTCCATAAACACTCAGGCACTGTATGTGTACAGATAAGAGGCCACAACAGACTCTACATTCTCAGAGGGCCCTCCTACATTCTATGACTCAATAGCCATATCAGTCATTTTTCAGGCTGTTGCCGCAGCAGCATTTCAGCTGCTGACAGAGGAAACTGGGCAGGCTGGTAAGGAAGGCCAGTTGTGTCCTGAGGTGTTCCATCGATACAATGCAGGTGGTGGAGGAAAGGAAAATGGAAATAAATCTATCATCTTTGACGGACAATTAACTCACACCCAATGCAGGAAACCAAAAACATCAATTGATAGTTGATTCAGTGACAGACTCGTTCACCCCAAATGTGTGACGGACTGCAGCTCCCTGCTTCCTGCGGGCACCAAACTGCTCTAAACAGCTCATAAACAGCCTTTCATGTAGTATTATTGCTTTTACTCGTACTCACGTACGTATAGCTGTATCATAAAATGCTGCAGCCTGTTCTTTATGTTTTTGTACACATTTGCAACTAAATATAGGGCAGCAGTGACTAACCAGTTTGATCGTTGTCAACCATTAGTCCCAAGTACAATACTGGTCCCAAGTCGTCCGCAGGGGTTGGAGGGAAAAATGGAATTGTGTGCTATTAATTTTATATATTTTTGTTTGTGTACACTGTACCCTAAGCATCCTATCAGTTTCAGGTCCACAAAAAGTATTTCAAAAACTAAAATAAAAAAAAAAAAAAAAGGTAATCTTCAACCGATGGTGGCTCATGACCTGCATCACAGAAGTTGTTAGCGGTCGGCAGTCTGCAATTGAGGCAAGCGATCAGACCCGTTGAGCTATAATTTTTTTTGTTTATTCTCATTTCAAATGTGCTTGATCTGCAATGCTCCAATGGTATTGTCAAAAAATGTAAATCTGGAGCGCCACAAGGAGCATTTTAAAACGGTACCTCGAGCTCCTTGAAAAGTCGATCTTTGGTCAAGAACAGTTGGGCATCCCTGATGTATTCTCATTTTATATTATTCAGAATTTATCTTGACTGCAGATAATTTAGCCGAGTCTCAACTGCTAATTGTGTAGAGACTAGTACATTATATAAATGTATTATTTTTTCTGCATACAATGCAAGACTCGACATAAGCCAGTTTGAAATTCAATTTGAGAGTTAAAATTAGCATTTTGCACCTCATATAGACACAACAAAATCAAACTGCAAGCGGACGTATATGTGGCACAACGCGCTTACGTCACACTGATGCAGCAAGTATGAGGCAGAAGTGAAGCTATTTGGATGATTGTGCGGGAGGATGGCGAACGTGTGGGAGCATTTTAGATTGAAACATAAGGCGAGCACAATGATGTGCAATCGTTGAAACCAGAGGTGGGCCTTCCATCAGATTGACGGAAGGTCGGTCACTACATCACTGTTTCCGACAGTCGTTCAGTCCGACTCACATGGATCCCACCAAAGACACCCAGTGTGAAGCTGAGTAGGACCGTAAACAGGGTAAAATTAAGCGCAAATGGGTGGGATTCATGTAAATGCACTTTACTAAAAAAACATGAGCCCTGTGGAGGGCTAGGTCTCCGTTAATTATGACTCCTGTCAAATTTGTGGCTTGTTCATTAACAAGGTGACAAATACAGTACAGTGTTCCTTCATTTTTTTGCGGGTGACACATTCCATACATTGCAATAAAACGAGGTGAAACCGCAACGCATTATGTTATGCCCACAAATGAAAATCTGCGATAGAGTGAATCTGCAAAGCAGCGAGGGAACACTATATATATGCCAGTGACCACAAAATATATCATATAGTGTGCTTATAAGTTTTGCTCAGTAAAAACACAGCGTAGTACCCCAAGCAGCTACATTTTGTCGGGTTTTGGTGAAGTCAAATGGAGGAAATATTTGGTACCTGTGAGGTGTTTTCAGTTTTATTTGAACATTTCCAAAACTTGCAGTTGTATGCAGAATATTTTCCTTATTCGTTCACTGGTCTAAGCTCATCCAATAAACGCTCAGCTGTGAACCTACTGTAATATGTCACATGCTAAAATGCTCACTACTCAAGTAAAGTTGCACAAGTGCCTTTAATGCCTGATGGTTTTGATAAAGAAATGTTAAGTTTAAACTGACCTGTATATTTGTGTGTGTGAAATTGCCCCATGGAAACTGTATCGAGACAAGAAAATAGCTTGCTGCAATGCACATGTGAATTTGAGAACTAAAAACTGGAGCTTATTTAAAAAAACACACACAATTGCATGTTTGTTATTGAGTAAATGGTTTTATTTATTTATTTTTGCATTCATAATTGGTCTTTAATCAAGCACAAATAAATTTTATCTGAATATTTGACAATTCCAGTAGGATACTTGAATACAAAAATATTGCTCCTACAACAGTATCCACTTTGCTGCTGTTAAAAAAACAAACAAACAAACAAACAAAAAAAGTCCAGCAAGCCTTCTGGATTGTGTTCAAATGTAAACTCCTGGAGAACTGAGTACCTCATGTCTTATTTTCAAGGCAAAGCAGCATAACACTGCATTACAAGTCGTGTAATGTCTTCAAGGTACTCCTGTGATGAACCAAATAACATCCTAAGACTCCTATCACATATCACACATACTGTATTAGGAAAGAAAGAGACACTTTCACATCATGAAAACCAAACCATCCAACTGAACTGAAGGTAATTTTTATTACTATTATTATTATCTCAGCAAGTAATAGTAATTTATACTAATTCAGCACTGTTGCTAAAATGTACATCAGAGCGCTTTGTTTAAAGGGTCTAGAAACGCTGCTCATCAGAATCAGCGATATTTGACCACAGGCCTGAGACAGCATGTCTCAAGTGATGCTTCTGAGAGAAGATATACAGTAAATATTCTCTAGTACGGACTCATGTTTGCGCTGTCCAATCTGTCCTTATAACAGAAATTCCTCTTTTGGGAAATGAGCATGGTACATGTCCTTTATGAACCTGCAAGTATGTTGAAAACTGCATGTGTAACAACACAAGCAATAAAATGCAAAAATATACTGTCCAAAAACTGTTTATATAACAAAAACAGCAGTACAGTATACAGTACAGGTGTAGATTTAAAAAACCACAACACAGTATAGTATGTACAGTATTTTAATGTTGATTTTTTTCAGTCTTGGGAAAAAATTAGTCTATTTTGGGTTGTTTTGTTTTGTTGGGTTCTTCCTCGTTTTCTATGCCGTGATCTACAGGACGAAAGTAAATAAAGTTAAAATCGTTCGCAATTACAGTAAAACGCACGGCAATAAAAAGTCACTGACACATAGTCGTTTCGAATTCGATGACATAAACGGCGAAGCAAACACGTTTCTTCCATCTTCTCCAGTTGTGTTGAGTGGGCGTTGCTTTTTAAGCTCGTGCCCCGATCAACAGGACGTAAGTGAATAAAGTTAGAAATCGTTCGCAATTACAGTAAAACGCACGCCAATAAAAACTCACTTACACGTCGTCGTTTCGAATCTGAAGCGACGACGTCTCCGGTGTCTTTCCGCGTATCGGGTGGAGCGTTGCGTGTATTTAAGCTCCCGCTGCATGACGTCTCCATCCGGGTTACGGCTAGTGGAATTTCCGCTTACGTAGTTCCGGTAACATGTAATATCGTAGTCAAAATGTTAATGCATAGGTTTTTATTACGGGTGAAGGATATTCCTTTTCATAGAATTCCGGGGATGGGAATGTTTACTGTACAGGCCAATAACTCGCGTGCCCACAGGCATTCAGTAATCATGCATGGTGGCAAAGAAAGAAAGATTGTGCATTCTTTCTTTCAAACATTTCACCTGAATAATGAGAACAAAAAAACCCCATAACCTGATTAAAATTTCATTTGAAAGCTGGTTGCCTCTGGCCAGGAAATCCCATACTTGTACTAGATTCTGCACCATTGGGAAGGCAAAACCCAACTACTTCAGAGGTTTCTGTTCTAGCAAAGCATGGAAACGAATATTAATTACAGCTTCAAAATCTTGCTGCCTACATAACAAGACGAATGGTTTTCTGCAGGGGAAATGAATACTGGGCTGAGCATCTATATACATTGCTGTATGTGACTTTTACATCTCTTGTATGATGAATAATTCATATTTACATGTAATTGTAGTAACTGTGGTTTTAAAAAGCCAGTCAGGATTACAAGAACAATAAGTGCTCATTTCCTTTTAAATTGCAGCTTGATTTTATAATCCAATTTACAAAGCACCATTAGCACAGTGACCAAGCATCTTCTACTTCAGTTGTCTAGAAGGTCCACCCAAAACACATCACCAGAATTAGTGTGAATGACACTGAAAACAGTGTTAGCACTTTAGTTGCACAATTTAAATGGTAGCCATTGCTCCCTATGAGACAGCAGGGTATAATTAGAGAATGGTCTTATAAGGGTACATTTGAATACATTCCCATTGCTTCCAGTGTGGAATGAAATGAGTTTACCACGGTCAGCTTGTCAACAAACGTGAATGGAGGAAAGAACATTCAAAGTAGCATGACCACATTTGTTAGCGTAAACACAAACAAATTCTCTGATGGATGAAAAACTTGTATGGCCTCATTACTCATGTTAGCATGCCCGACTTTGACACGTGTACATGCGTCAGTGCAGATGAGACACTTGAGCCATGAACACAGCACACTGTTCAACCTGCAGTTCAGGGCCAACATGGAGGCTGAAACAGCAAACAGGGAAAGACACTTCTGGGTGTCATTAGCACACAGACCAGTGCAGAAATAACAGCCAAACCGAAGCAGGGTTAAGCTAACCTAATGAGCACAGCTTGGCGTCATGGGAACAAGTATATGAAATGAGACAAGAGGAGGAAAGTAATGAAAGGACGGACAGACAGGCATCACATCAAGCCTCAGATCTGCCCGTACCTGTGTGCAAGTTGATCCTGAATGCGGTCAGCACGGCAGGACCATCTTAAGAGAGCAGATATACGCATTAGAAACTCGTCTTATGCTGTCAGTAAAAAGTAAAAAGTTTTAACTGCTGGTGGACATTTGACCAGGTTCTCACTTGTAATAGTGCCTCAGGTAAGCTTGGATAATTAAAAGAAGAAAAACAGTTGACGTGTTTTATCACCTACAGGAATTAGATCAGGACTGTCGTAAAGAACCTACATAATTCAACCTGAAAAGGAGACAGACCAAGACGCAATCTCCTGAGTAGAACACAATCCATTCCATGATGCTGATCGACTTCCATCCATCCATCCATCCATCCATCCATCCATCCATCCATCCATCCATCCACCCATTCATCCATTTTCTGATCCGCTGATCCTCACAAGGGTCACGGGGCATGATGGAGCCTATCCCAGCTGTCTTCGGGCAGTAGGCGGTGGACACCCGGAACTGGTTGCCAGCCCATCGCAGGGAACACATAGACTAAGAACCATCTGCGCTCACACTCATACCTAGAGACAATTTAGAGTATTCCATTAACGTGCCAGGCATATTTTTAATATGTGGGAAGAAACCGGAGTACCCGGAAAAAATCCACGCAGGCACGGGGAAACATGCATACTCCACACAGGAAGGCCAGAGCTGGAATCAATCCCTGCACCTCTACACTGTGGGGTCGACCATTGGGCCGTCCTGCTGTTCCACTTCTAATTACTGTAAATTCATTTAATTTACAGGCAACTTTTGAAGTTACATTTTAATATTTCTAATTTTCATAACAACTTGCAACTCACAACATGTTACAAAATGATGGTTCTCAATTTTTGTGTGACTTGTTTTTTCATTGAGCTGAATAATAAACTTTGCCTTTTTTTAGGCAGGCTGCGTGGGAGTCTGTTGTTTATACAGTGTAGGCACCAATAACAGTTCATGTGTAGCTCCTTTTCAGCTGCTGAATTTAATTTTTTTAATTTAGACAGGATTTGTTATGCCTCACACTTGAATAACCCCAGCTTGGCATTTTGTAACAGAAAAACAGGGGAAGTAATACTGATTTGGAACAGATTTAACTTCCTCTAAGTCAGCGGTAATGACAGATATGCAAGAAATTCACGTGTTGCGTTGTAGCACATGTGACATTAAATGCATCTGTCTTAAGTATGTGTGATTGAGCAATGAATGATCCAAACGTGAAATAGGTGAAAAGTGAAAAACGAAAGTACAGCGCTCTTTCTAAAGAAATAGCTGTTTCAACATGAGTTTTCATGGAACCATTTCAATGAAGCCTCAATTCAGAAAATTAACTCAAACACACCATTTTAAATGTACGGCTAAATAACAAGAGGGGAAAGCAGAAATTGCAACCAAAGTACCCACAAAACATTTTCATCAGAATCAAGTATAATGGTCTCAGAGGCTTCATTGACAAGTGCATGAATCCCCAAGAAGTCATGTTGGACTTAGAGAGGACACGGTTTTATCTTTGCGAGACACAACCTACAAGTGTTGAAATAGCATGTCGATCGTGGTTGAAGACGTGATGTGTGTGAGGTCTACAGCTGTATCCAAGGAACGCTGGCAGATGCAGATTCGGTTCCATAGCAGGTTATTTCTAAAATGAAATATTTTGATCGAAACACAAAACAATACTCTGCAGAATGCGGGACTGAGAAGAAAGAGATGGCTTTTTATGTGTGATTTAGTATCATGCCTCCATCATGGGGGGGTAATCCAATTACAGGGTCAGTTGCCATGGCAACTCTTTGGCTCTGTTTCTACTCCAACTGGGAGATGACTTCATCTGGATGCAGATAGGGGACTGAGATCAGCTTTGAAGGAAGCACACATGCTAAAAAAAAATCGATAATAGCTATGAAGCATTGAAAAATGAAGCTAAGACGGGTTCACGTATCATGATTAAAGCACACCAATTCCAAAGAGAGGCTGTTTTTTTCATTGAAGAGGCTGTTTAGGCCGGCAGACAGTGTCGGCTCGCCCAGAAAGTAATACAAGCAAATGCTACGGGTGCCACCGCCGCCTTCAGGGGGCACCGTGCAATCCGGAAAAAAAACTATTCACTGTAATTACATTAAAGGAGTTCACTCTTAAATTGAACAGTGACATATTCACATGTAAACCAATGAACCATATATCAACATTTTACTGTCATGACAGTTAGGGTCTATGTTCTCAACTAATATGTCCAGAATCAGATTTTTTCTTTATTTTACATTTTAAATCATGAGGATAAATGCTTCAAATAATGGATGGCTGGATGGTATCTTCTAAATTCAACACACTGGTTAAAAACAATGCTATTCGATTTATTTTGCAATCGTATGTAAATTTGCTGATGAGCAGACTCTCCATGGTTGGCACTGCTTGTAGAGTGCAAACTGTCGAGCATCCCTGCAGGAAAACAATTCCCATTTTGCCTAAATTGGCCTTACACAAAAACCCAGAGATCACAAACCACACAGAATGGTACCAGTGTGTGGAAAAAAGAACACATGACAGCATGACCAAAAACAATAAAACGTTGTGTAAGTAGCAAATAGAGGTTTTATCGTAGAGATTAAGCAAATCTGCATTATTTCCTCAGCAATAAGTTGGTTCCAGTCAGAATCTCTTTCAGCAGATTCAAAGTTAGCATCACCAAATGGATTGTGTTCAACATTTAAGGTATTACTGTACGACATTAGTCTGTCAGTCAAGTCTATAAATCCATGTTTGGGCAGCTGTGAACAAGGTACAATTGTCAAAACAGAGCCAGAGGAAAGCGAAGACAGACGTCTTCCTCCCCTTTCACATGCGGCTGAAGGCCTGCTCTGATAAGCGCCTCAACAAAGCCACTGAGCAACAAGTGCAGTCTATCAACCCACAACAGACCCAAAGTAAACTGACAACTCTTTATTAGGAACTCATCGACCAATGCAATTTAGTGTTGGGAACAAGTTCAGGTCGATATTTATCGCAGTTCAAGCAGCAAATTCAGCATGCACCAGACTGTTATTTGTTCCCAGTGCTAGTAACGATACAGTAGTTAACAATATGAAACAAATCCAATTATGAAGTCAAACCATAAGAACTCAAAATTACGCTTCAGTATTGAACGACATCACAAGATTATAATGGGCTTGGTTTGGAAGACCAAAAAAAAAAGCACTCAAATTCCTTCAAGTGTTCCAATCTCTCTGCTTTGAGACAAACTAAATGCTGAACTTCATATAAAATATTTTATTTAACATAACATATATGATTCATTTGACAGTACAGTATTGTGCATGGTATTCATTTTCTTTGGTATGTTTAAACAATCTACAATGCATCAGTCTATTTGTAGTGACGATGAGACCTATACCCAATATTTCCAACAAGATGATACAAGATGAAGTAGCCCTCATGGGGATTTGAGAACATTTTGGTTGATATAATCAAGACATGGATCATTTTAAAAGAGGAGCTACCGTAATTACTCGACAATAACAGACGTTTTTTTGTTGCAAAAAAAGAAAACTTAAAAATTTGAAGGGGAGTTTTATACATGGGCTGAGAGGAATTAAATGAACATTTGTCTCATAGCATGTAAATATAGATCATGGGTGCCCAACACGCCGATCGCGATCAACCGGGATATTACGGACTGGTCCCAAGTTGACCGTGAGGGGTGGGAGGAGGAAATGTGGGTCGGGGGGATTGGTCGCTTCAAAAGTCAATCTTCGGTCAAAAAAGTTTGCCCGCCCACCCCTGCTATACTTACAGCTGTTTTGCAGTCGCTTGGGGTTGAAAAAAAGTTGTGCTTTCATTCCAGTATGATACAGTACTTGTCAACCAACACTATTCAGAGGGGATAGGGACCGGGCCAGCTCATGAATAGCGAAAAGCCGCATATAATTGACAACCATTGAAAGGGACTGGGATTGTTGTTCTTGTTTTTAAATAAAAACACATAATTCTTAAAACAAAATAAATAAATAATAAATAAATAAAGATGAATAAATAAATAAATAAAAAAGCCGATAAACGTTCAAAATGTTTTCCACAAAAAATATGGAAAGAAGGAAAATGGAGGGGAGGATGATGTTTTTTTTAATTAAATAAAATATAAAATATTGAAAGAAAAAAATCTCCAAATATAGTCTGTGAATCCACTTGTGTCAAACGAGTATGTGGGGGTCGACTGTACAATGTTATTTGTGGTGGTTTTGGCATAATTCTCCCATGGACCAAAAGGATCAGTTACAATGTTCCAAACAGGTTTTTGCCGAACTTCATCATTTACTTCATTGTTTATCCACCAAGCCTCGCATCGTCTCGAGAAGCATGCTCATGATAATACATGATAATAACAAACGATAATAACATACACAATAAAATAAGACTCTAAGCATGAGAGCATGAAACTAGAGGTGTGGGTGCTTCGAGTGGCGATGAGGGGCTCCACCTTCTACTCTGACAGTAAAAAAAAAAAAAAATTGAACATGTCTCGTCAATCTGGTGACTGGTTATTGTGCTCCTTTGGCTGCTAAATACTATCTTGGTTCACAGTTCAACAGCTGTAAACAAGTCAATACACTCACCAGATAGGCCAAACTCCTCGCTCTCAATTCTCCAAGCCTGCACCTTTGTGGCTCTGTCCCGGCCAGTATTAGAAGCAGGCTATGTTACATAACTCGTGGTGCTCACAGACCGCAATGATATTGTCCGCGATTGTTTTATTTCACTGCGTAACATTTGTGTGTGCGTGTGTGTGTGTGTGTGTGTGTGTGTGTGTGTGTGTGTGTGTGTGCGTGCGCGAGCGTGTGTTCATGTGAGTGTATATGTAAGACGGTAAGTACATTCTCGACGCCGATTGACTTTCGGCAACGCAACACAGTGAAAAGTTCACATTTTCAAATGGTAGCACCCCCCCGAACCCCTCATGGAAAATGCATCCACCTATTCCCAGCTATCTGCACAAACTGCATTGGACTTTATATGCAACACGAACGTTCAACTCGTGTTTGGTTTGACTGCAGTATCAGACTCCCTGACTTCTGCATCACACAAACATCATTTTTGCTGCTCACCAAAAGTCAGGTCGAGGATCAAGTCAACTGCCGTAAATAGAAACAAAATTGTATTTAGCCGATGTCATGTTCTATACAGGGCGGCCCGGTAGTCCAGTGGTTAGCACGTCGCCTTCACAGTGCAGAGGTGCCGGGTTCCATTCCAGCTCCGGCCTCCCTGTGAGGAGTTTGCATGTTCTCCCCGGGCCTGCGTGGGTTTTCTCCGGGTACTCCGGTTTCCTCCCACGTTCCAAAAACATGCATGGCAGGCTGATTGAACGCACTAAAATTGTCCCTAGGTGTGAGTGTGAGCGCGCATGGTTGTTCGTCTCTGTGTGCCCTGAGATTGGCTGGAAATTGGTTCAGGGTGTCCCCCGCCTACTGCCTGAAGACAGCTGGGATAGGCTCCAGCACCCCCCGCGACCCTAGTGAGGATAAAGCGGTTCGGAAGATGGATGGATGAATGAATGAATGTTCTATACAGAAGTTGGTTCCCTAGAGGACAAAAAGTACTTTACACGCTTACAGCGTTTGTTGCCCTTTGCAATGCTGGGTCGTCTTTGTGACATCCCGGCACATATCTTGTCTGGAAATGAGAAATCCCAACGAGCAAATTACTTAGGTAGATAATACTTCACTTTTTGAGCATGGATACCAGCAAATTGGAGGAAACATAATAAATTAGTACATCCGAATATCAGATTTTAAAGGGAGCTCTAATATTGAAGTGCGTGTTATTCTCAAGAAATTATGATGAAACCTTATTTTTTTTAAACTGTTTTCAAGTTATGAACAAATATTCTCTCATACACATTACTGCTCTTCTGTGGTCATATCAGCTCATTGTGAACTCTTGGGTAAATATGTGTCATTATTTGTGAATGCTTAGAAGGGAATCCTAATTTAGCAGACATAATGATGACTCTGAAACAGCACAATCCTCTGTTAATGCCTAGAACTTTGTGAAGTGCAAGCTCGTCATTCTCCACGGACCATCGGGGAAAAATAATCGTAAAACAATTCATTTTCGTCAAGCCAACATCTGAAAGCATATCACTGGGTAAAGTAAATGTCCCTAATGGACTCTGATGGAGATTGTTTAAAACCACACTCATAGTGGTTTGGAGTTTGGTAAAAACACACTGACTGACCATCACTGAAGAAGAAATCCCGTGAAATATGGAGAGAAAATATAACTTTTTTCTCAAATTTGAAGTACATTAGATTACCTAACGGCCAAACTAAATCTGTGTTTTAATTATGGAAACACCTTCCAGGGTAGGTTTGTTTTGAAATGACACACACTGAACCAACAATAAAAATAGTAACAGAGAACCAGTGTAAATTCTACTCCAGTATACAGTATTTTCCGAGTATTTGCATTACATCATCAAGAATAGCCTCTGCTCAGAGAAAGCACAAAGTACACGAGGACGACTCTGTTAACACGTTTGCATAGAAATTAATATTTGGACGTTTAAAACAACACGAGTTGTTGTTTATTAAGCTACCGTTTCCTTAAAACGGTCACATTATAAAGTTGGCTCATGTATATTTACCGCCAGTTGGCTTATTTAGTGAGTGATTGCGTTCATACTGGGTGGGCATACTGTCTTGACCAAAAAAAAAAAAATCAATGAAGTCCAAAGAGAAAAGAAGAAACGACGTGGACGCACAAACAAATGGGCCTACCTCCAGTGTGAACGTCTCCGGCGTTTTGCAGCTCGATCAAAGTTTCATCCTTTGCCTTGCCCGTTATTTTCCTCATTGCGGCCAAACGTGTGTTCAGTCAGGGCGGCTGTGACGGGGAGGCACGGACCGGTGATGCCGCTGTGGCACTGTCGGATCAACCAAATCACCACCATGTACGCACACCGTCAGCAAAAGAACGGCGGTAGCATCTTTTGCACGTTTTCAAAGAAGCCCGATGGAAGTGATCCCCTGCTTGCTACCAGACGCTTGCCTGAGTAATGAAGGTACTCATAAAAGGGGAGTGGCAAAGAGGCTTTTCATCGGCTCAATGGACCTCTACTTGAACGTGTGCAAGAGCAGAGAGTGAACGTGAGCGTGAAACAGCCTACATTCAAGAGGGGGTGGGAATTCTAAAGTGGTTGTGGCACAGGTTAAATACGACAAAAAAAAAAGTCAAAAACGATAAGGGAATACTTGTGCTACCACGTGGTGCTGACTGCAGGATGGTAATTTGTGTACAACAACGATACCTTGTGGCTCAGACAGATAGTGCATCATATTTTCTGATTTCAACGACACCCAATACACACTTTTACTGGCTGGATATGTTCTTGCAAAGTGTAATTTTTTTTTTTAAGAATCGACTTCTCAAAATCGTAATAATAAAATATTAGCACTGTGCAATTCTGGTCGCACATTTTTTTGTTTGAAGACATTTGACCTTTAATCTATTATGCGGCTTCAATTCTAAATATCATGTGCGTTTGTCTCCCTATTTAAGCCTCAGTGGGTGTCTGAGGAAATATGGGGCCATTCCATCAATCCATTTTCACAAGGAAGCTTGAGACTAATCCAAGTCTTTTGACTGTGACTGTCTTTTGACATTTTATTTCGATGCATACACGTTTTTGCAATGTGGGAGAAACCCCATATGCTCAGCAAGAAAACTTGCAAACGTCAGGTCAGAGGCCTGAACACAAAACCTTTAATGTGTGTCTGTATTTCTCACGCACATCATGGAGAAATAAACTGCTCATTGAGACGAGTTTGTCCATCATTAGTTCCCTCCTAAAAACTGAAGGAAACTCTGCCAGGAAGAGGTTTAAGAGATAAAAACGTCACAATGCAGTCAAGTGAGGATGCACGAAAATAGTACAGCCATACAAATCCATTACGAATGGGTAAATTGTTCAGGATCCGTTATTACAGTTAGTTCACTTGCACATCTATTCTAAACGGCGTGACTTTCCAAATATTTTCACTGGAAATTTCTCAGATCCAAAAATGTCAAACCAGTCAGTTTAGAGACGTTTCAAATAGAGTTTTAACAATTTACAAAGATGAAGAAAAATGTCATTGTATTCTTTCAATGAAGTAGTGAAACATGAACCAAGGGAAATAAATTATTACAAGTATCTAAAATTACATTGCAAAATAGCAAAATTGTGGCAAATATTCTTTTATTCAATATTTAATATCAACCTCAAAATATGTATATCACTCAAGAAAGGTTAGTGATATTTGACTTTCAGGTAAAATTTTCAGATGAAACCAAAATGCACCGTAATTTCCTCAGTCACAGGGTGTTAAAAAAAATCTCATTGTTCAAAGGAAGAATTTCTGAGTTACTACATGCCCAAGACAATTGGTAAAAAAAAAAAAAAATAAAAAAATAAAAATACCAGCAATATATTCAGTCTGATATTGATTTTATACCTAACTGATTTCACAAAGTTTCACTTTTGTTGTTGTTCTTAAAATCTTGAGAGCTTTTTAAAATGTGAACAGCAGTAGGCGGGGTACACCTTGAACAGCTAGCCAGCCAATCACAGGGCACACATAGACGAACACCCATTTGCTCTCACATCAATCGCACCCTGGGGCAATTTAAGAGTGTTCTTATTAACCAGAGTATCAGGGAAAAAAACCCTTCCTGGCACTAGGAGTACATGCAAACTCCACACAGAAAGACCGGCGCCTAGAATCGAACCCAGCACCTCTGCACTGTGAGGTGAACGTGCTAACCGGTCACCGTGCTGCCTATTCTCATCCGTATAGGTGACGTAACAGAAATATGAGAAACACCTCTTACTGGGAAGCACTGTAATTCAAGAATACTGCAAAGTACAACAACAAAAAATAATTAACATTGTTTACTTTATAACTCTCTGAAAATGCCAATCGAAACTCAATACTGTATTCCAGTAGACCTACTGAATTATCTGTTTTAAAAGGCAGTACATACTGTATTTGCATAGATTTCTAGCCCGCTAGAGGGCAGTACAGTATTGTTTAACGGGCGCTGCTTTGTTCCCAATGACTGTGAGAGTTCCTTGTTTGTGTGATTCACTCACGCCGAACCATTTAGCTTTAAGCAAAACTCACCCACATCTACAGTTAATATTTTGCCTTTTATTACCTTTTAAAATCCTTCAAGCTCACACTCGGTTTCTTTTGTGAAGCTAAATTGCGTGCATGTTCTTGGTTTCCAAAGGGAAACAATGGAATATATTTTGTTATTCACAAAATAATAATGATGTGGTCTATCAAGGCCAGCTGAATAGCCAAATTATCGTGACGATGTTATTCGAAAATAAGAGTCTGAAGTGATAGTATGTATAATTACCGTTACTATGTGTGAATTTTTACCGACTCGTTGTATTTTCTCCGCATTGTATGTAAAAAAAAAAAAAGAATTATTTGTTGGCATTTACAACCCGTTTCTAAGTGTACTCGACTCTTTTGTTCCATGAGTACACATGCATTGACTGTGTGCTGTTGCGTGTGTGTGTGTTTTGGGGGAGACAAGGAGAGAGAGAGAGAGAGAGAGAGAGAGAGAGAGAGAGAGAGAGAGAGAGAGAGAGAGAGAGAGAGAGAGAGAGAGAGAGAGAGAGAGAGAACATGCAGGATCGGTTCCAGTAGAGTGAATGAAGAAGAGAGGAGGCGAGGGATGCTGACAGATTACTGATAGATGGTTGGAATGACGAAAGCTTATTCGACCCCAGTGTGCCACCGAACAGTAGCTCCCTAGGTCGGAACATGTAGCCGAAGATTTCTTCACCTCATCGATTAACTTCGCGTTGTGCAAGTGCTGGATTAACTGGGCGTTTTAAATGGCATCATCCAAGAGGCGCTGCCGCCTTGTTCACTGTTTTTTGGGTATCCTGCTAAATGCTTGCATGGGTAAGTGGCATCAATCTCGTCATCATTGCGGTGTGCGGTTGCTTGAATAACGTCTAATCAGCTCCTCTGCGGCTTAATTGACGCGTGTTTGGATGAGTGCGATGGTGAACTTGGACTCTGGCCGCAGTCTGTGCTTTTTGGCCGTGGATGGCACTTTGCAGACAAAGTGGAGCAGCAATGTGGACTGTGGGAAGGCTGGATCAGAGCGGCATCTGGTGTAGAATATGCAACCAGTAGCATCAATTCAACTTTTGTCATTTGTGCAGAGACCTTTCCGCTGGTTGCTGGTGCGTATAGTTGCACTTCAACCACGTGCAACGTTGTGAGGCAAAGTTTTTCGGTTGTTTTGACGTGAGAAAGTTCCACAAAGCACAGTGTTAGTTTGTATAAGTGGAACGTATTTTCCCCACATTACAATATCCGTGGCTGTATCAACTGTTTCCAAGTAATTATTCGCCACTCACTGGCAATATTACAAATTGAGCTCTCAAAGGAAAAGCGGCAGCAAACTCATTACATTGTGTCATGATAATGATAAGAAAGTTAATGAGTCATTATTGGTCTGGTCCAAATGGCGATGATCCTGCTGGGGAAATTATTTGTACATATTAAATGTCAAGACTGTCTCGCTCCTCCTGATCGAATTGTCTTTTTGTGTGGCTTTTGTTCACTGTGACAGACAGTTTCTGCCTAATGTGAGGGCCCCCAAACTCACAGGGGGATAGTGAAGATTTGTCACACAGGGAGCCACAAGAGCCTGGCTCGAATCATAAATTCATAACCTGCTTTGTCAGGGAATTGGGAAACATCAGAGTCACAGTTCAGTTTGTGTTTCATTCAAATGTAGGCAATACGTTAAATAACTAAAGCCATGTTTCTCTTTCTTTGAAAATAGATTTCGTTTTGATGACGGAACTTGTGAGGATATTTCAATAGAGTTGAGAAGAAGCAATAAATTGATGACCTGAGTATATTATATCTGAGGTTGGCACTGCTCAAGCTCATTCAGAAAATATCATGACAAGACCACCAAAACCTTACTACTGTATTGTGGGAAAAAAGAGTGCTGGATTCACGTAAAAATTGTTTGGATATTAGTTGCAGACTTTAAAATCATGTTTCCCCAACATGACTTTGGTTTCATTTTGCGCAATAGTCATGTTGTTGAAATATGATTTAAATGCGAGCTACCAATATCCATACTTTTTTATGTAAATCCAACATTTTTCAGTGCGTGAACACTTTAAATATGTCGGTGTCGTAGTTTAAGTTTTAGCAACACTTACACGTTTTTCAACAGATGATCTGGGGTGGGGGTGTGGGGGGGTTTAGGATGAAAGTGTATAAGATTAAGCAGGCTAATTTTACAAGACAACCCATGGAGTATTTCTTAGCAATTTCAAGTCAACTTTACTCTCCAATTACACATCACCGCATGTCAGAGTACTTCAAACTGTACAGTTGTAAATATACGGTAGGTAGCCAGAACAAAATGGTATTGATTTCTCAATCACAAAACATAATCTTGGGAGCTATCTGCACTATTTGCACTTTGTTTTTGTTGAACGGATGTGAAAGAAATTGTTCTGTGGGAGCTCCGTTTGCAGTAGCGGTTTATGTCGTTTAGTAGCACAGAGTAGCTTCTGTCAAGTCTTAAAGTAGACGTTGTTGATCCATTTACGGACTGTGCATTATATTGACAAAAGAATTAGAACATCTTCCCTCTACGCCAGCAAAAAATGAAAATGTGGGAAAGCAGTTTGTTTCCTGTGTGCAATTAGAACAGATTCTCCTCTTCTGGGAAGACTTACACAAAGATTTTTCAGTGTGTCTGCGGACATTTTGGTTCATTCACTCAAACGGACATTGTGATGTCACTCATGGACAAGAGCTTTTGGCTCGTGGCCTGTTAGTTCATTCCAAATGTGTTTGATGCAGCTGAGGTTCTTCACTCCAAACACTGTCCACTGATACGTACAGTGTAACACAGCGCCAATACTCATCTTAGACCAAAACTTTTGCGACACATTTTGGAAGATTCTATGTTGTAATTGTACGTTAAAGAACTATTTGATTGTGTCCTTTAGATACGAAACATTGTACTTCACTCAACATTCGTTCTTTGAAACTTATTTTCTGTTTCTTGTCAACAGCGTACCAGAGTGTACTGAATGAGGAGCAGCATGAGTGCTGAAAATAAACCGAAAAAACATAAGAGAAACAATAAATCATCTTAACTTATCTATAACATCTATAACTTAATCATATGATTCGACCCATGATTGACATCTATGATGGCATTATGAGAAAAAACTATCCTGTTTTGTGTCCTGCCGTGACGTGTTGCTGTCAGTGGTGCTCGGGTCCGCTACTGTATTGTTCTGTCAGGTTGCGTGCCTCTAGTTGCGTAAATGGTTGCAGAAAATGTTTTTGCCAGCTCGTCTCAAGACTCTGCCAATAAGAAGGCACCGGGTGAGGCACGTTTAGCCACCACTTGTCTTTGGTCTTACTCTGTAATCCCAAAATACAAGTGCCTCACCTATTTTCGTGGAAAATGCAGTAGAATGCTTCTCCCAAGATGGGAATACAGTTAGGTCTGACAACTTCCAGTTCTGCAGGCATGTGCTTATCTCCTTTTTACAAAGCTCAATGTTCTGCCTTCACCAATCACCTGAACTTATTGATGACAACTTCATTACCTCCTGTGTCTGTTGATGACTCACGGTTGTGTTCAAAATCATTTCCTCTGACCTTTTCAACTTCCTGTTGCCTTGCTCTCTGTCAGACCTCAGGGTTGCATTAGCCAGTACCTGCTGGCAACATGCCACGGTCATTAACAAGTCAACGTTGTATTATGATGGCCATCAAACGAAACTGTCATCTTATTACCGTATTGGCCCAAATATAAGACGGCCCCGATTATAAGACGACCCCCTCTTTTTCAAGACTCAAGTTTGAAAAAAGACTTTTTGAACACCAAATTAATTTTTTTATACAGAAAATAATTACAGTACATCTGAAACAAATGATTATAACAATATATTTGAGAGAAAAAGCATCTTGAAGTTTACACCATAACTTCTCCTCAGCCGCCGGTTAACCTGGCCGATCTTCGACCCACTTTTCTCCAGATTGTCGCTACGTTTCCCCATTTTCTGTTGTCTCTTCTATTATTTTCTTCTCTTTTCTTTCTTACTGCTATTTTTTATTTTTCTTCTCCGTGCTACCGCTATTTTTATTTTTATTCTTCATGACAGGGGTTCGCTTTGGCCTGGGGAGTCAAGTTCAGCATTCGCTTCAATGATATCTGGTGCCATCTAGCGTCTTGAATGGGTATAATGTCTAGACCCTGAATATAAGACGACCCCCACTTGTCTTATTTCAATGCAAGAAACACCGTCTTATATTCGGGCCAATACGGTATTTGTTTTCTTTATTTTAAGTGAACTGCCAACTTGGGTACCCATGTTTTTTAATGCACGTTCAGGTTGCATTTTTTAAAGCAAATAAACAAAGCCAGTTTTAGTGTCGTCAGTTTGCCCATCAACATTTATGTAAGTTTTTTATTTGGGGGCCCCAAACGTTTTTGAAACTGATAGCTATCTCTTGAGTGCTAATTAGTGTGAATGGTGATCAATTTCATGCACAGGTCTTACATTACATTTTATTATCTGTTGTTATTAAAAAGTCGAACTATTCATTCATGGGAAATAACCGTCCATTAATTAAAGTGAATGATTTTGGCTGCCAACCAATTCAGGGTGTACCCCTCTGGTAAGCCTGCGGCCCTCGTGAGGTTAAGCGATTTGGATAATGGATGGATTTCTCACAGTAATTATATGCAATGATTTAGCATTGGAGGAAAGTGATATGGGTGGTTCTCAGAAAGTATGGTCCAGCGGAATGTTCAAACGCTGACCCAATTCGAGACTCAATATTTTCAGCCATTTGCAATCAATCACCAGATTTCACTGCTTACCATCCTGCAAACATGCAGCAGAGGTCAAATGAACAACTCGCCTGAGATTTGTGCTGTCGTTTGTACATGAATGTAATTTGAGTGGTGAAAAATAGCCACTGTGATCACTTCGTCTTTGTGACATGCCAACACACCCATGTAATTTACAGCCCTTTATCCCCTTAAAATACATCCGTTACAAAAACATTTCTTACCATTAAACTGGCAGAATGTCAGTGCGACACAACACCATTAAATGGAGTCCCACGCTGCCCATAATGTGATAAGATCCCCAAAAAATTGCGTTAGTTTCGTTTCCTTCTTCGTGAGCTACCCATGATGATTTATTACTGTACTTACAGCAGGAATGCCCAACCAGTCGATCGTGATCGACCGGTAGCTCGTGGACCGGTCCCAAGCCGATCGCGAGGAGTGTAGAGAGAAATGGAAAAAAAAAAAGGATTTGTGTGTCTTCGTGCATGTTATTAACCCTTTCAGGGACAGCAGTTACTACAGTGGACAGCTTATCATGTGATCAGGTTACAGTGTGCATGAAAGGGTTCATTTTTGATATTTTTGTGTTAGTGCACACTCCACCCGATACATCCTATCAGTCTCATTTTTACAAAAAAAGTATTATAAAAACAAAATAACATTTAAAAAGCAGGTCACCTTTAACCTAGGGTGGCAGGCGATCTGCATCACCGGAAGTTGTCAGCGGTCAGCAGTCTACAATTGCAGCTTGCAATAAGCGCTCTTGCGATATGACTTTTTAAAAATTATTATTCTCATTCCAAGTTTGTTTCATCTGTAATTCAGCGATGGCACTGGCAAAGAATGAGAATCGGGAGCACCAGGAAAAGCATTTTAAAACAGTACACGTGAGCTACAATCGTGATGTTCTTGCATTTAGCACGCTGCAAAAGTTTGTCCCATGCCTCCATGTCAGGTCTCCCACGAAGAAAGGCAGTAATTTTCTTTTTGCAAACTCACAAACTCTTGTATCTTCTTTATTTTTCTGTTTTGTTCATCTTAGGAGCCGTTATGGCTGTTGCTCATCATGGCATGTCTGCGTGTGTGTGTGTGTGTGTGTGTGTGTGTGTGTGTGTGTGTGTGTGTGTGTGTGTGTGTGTGTGTGCGTGCGTGCGTGTGTGTGTGTGTGTGTGTGTGCGTGCGCGCGTATGCGTTTGTGTGCGTACGTGTGTGTGCGGTAAGGGATGAGATCTTCATAGAAGTGGCATGTCATCCTTGGGGGCAACCTGTGCACATGGGAACCATTTTGGTGACCCCTGTTTTACATGATGTGTCACTACTTGCTGGTTGGGCTACAGGATGTTAACATGAGGTTGGTACCGTTGGCTGCTTCCTCTCTGAAAAACATTTAAGGGGAGAGAGAGAGAGAGAGAGAGAGAGAGAGAGAGAGAGAGAGAGAGAGGGAGATACACTTCTCTGTCTGCTGCATCATTTGGAAGCAAGAATCAGCATCTGCCAGCTAAGTGTTAAATATTACTACTAGCGCCCCCTTGCTTTTCACAAATGGCAGCAACGATGTCTCTCAGGTCCCATTGCCCTTTTACTTAAAGTGTTAATAGAGAGAGAAAAAAAGAATGGTGAAAGAGAAGGAAGAAATTATTCTTTGCATTTAAATCTTGATGTGATCGCCGTGCACAGCCAATTCCTTCTCCGGACCAAAATATGAAGCATTTCTCAGCTTAAATTTCATGGATGAAGGTTCTCTGTTTTGACCCCTGTGCCCTCAACCCCACCCCCTCTGTGGCCCTTTACTCTTCCCCTCCCCTGCCACCCGATTCCTGGGCCTTGGGGCAGAGACTGGTAATGGTTAGTCCATCAGCAATTGAAACTTGAGAGCAAAGGAGCCTACTAAGCTCTTCTTTTACAGGACCGAGTCAGGTTAGGCTGTTTACATCCTCTATTTCTGCATCCCACAGATTCCATAATTCTGGAACATTGGAGCACCTCATATTATTATGAAGGAAATCCCAAAGTGCAAACACATTTCACAGATGTGGTTTGTTTTTATGGACAAGAAAATGCAAGATCCCCCAAATGAATAGGTGGTCACCATCAGTCATCTCTTTTAGTACACAGTGAAGGCAGACAATAGCTTTGAGAATGTGTGTATATGACTACACATGCGGTCTGTATTCATTCTACATAATGTGCATTCCCTTCTGCCTGGAGGTAATGTAGCACACTTAACGCGTTTCATTCATGAGGTGCATGGCGAGCCATCATAACGGATATGCCACATGGGGCATACTTTGTTTGTTTGCTTGCAAAGGTTGATATGGAGAGGATTACTTGGGGCCACAACTTTTGCCGTAATTGTGTTGTAAGCCAGGGTGGTTCTCAGTATGGATGATCAAAGCATATGATAATGCAGATATCATCATCAGACACAATCTGATGAGATCTGAGTCACACATCAAAGGCAGAGTCCTTAGTTTGTTTGTAGTGGGTTGTAAAGGAAGTCAGGAATTCCTCAAATGAACTATCATTCAAAAACAGGGACGTGCGGTCAGGGGAGGCAGGTGAGGCAGAGCCTCACCTCTGAATGCGCATTGCATTGCGCAATCATCACAAACTGGGTTAATACATGCAACTGGCTCGTGCTGCTTGCCATATATCTGCATGCCGCAAATATAATGTTTAGCCAATTGAATAAGCTACCCTTTTTGGTTTATATATTTGTAAATCTGACACTAAAGGAGTCAGTGCCTCACCAACCATGAACCTCACCGCACGCCACTGTTCAAAAAGTATCCGTAGGATCTATCCACTTACCGTGTGCTATACTATCCTGTGGTTCCTGCCTCTTTTTGTTCAGGAAATTGAACAGGGTGCATTGTGATCTTTGCTTGTGTTCGTCCAGGTGTGTCGTGCGATGCAGAGCTCTCCTTCACCCTGGAGCCGAGTGACATCATCGCAGTGCAAGAGCAGCCCCTCATGCTCCATTGCCAGGTGGATGGTATCCCCCCTATCACAACACAATGGAGGCACAACAGCCTGCTTTTAACTCAAGACCAGTATCACACCATCTTCATCAATGGCTCTCTCCTCATTGGCCACTTCCTCAAGACCAAATCGGACAACACGTCGGATGAAGGGGACTATGAGTGCATGGCCCAGAATTCTTTTGGGCTGGTGGTGAGCCGCAAGGCGCGCGTCCAAGCAGCCAGTAAGTCTTCTGTTTTGTTGTCTTGCACTGCAGGGAATTGCTAACGGAGGGGCATTCCTCTCAGCTCTTCAGCATTTACACAAATCAAAACAACAAAACAAAACATGGAAATGGACTGAAGACTGAGAGATGGAACTTTCACCATCATAACACTTTCAACATTTTAGTTTAGTGTGTTGTCTTGTAAGCACAAAATAGGTTAAATTATGTATCTGATGCCAGCGATGTCTACTTTCAACTGAATGGAAACTTGTACTTGGAACAGAGACACTTGAATCCATAACTAATTTTGTTTCATTGACACAAACCTTTTGAACAGTATGTCCCACCACTGCAGCAGCATGTCACAAATTTCATGAAATGATTGTTGATACTACTACTACTACAAATAATAATAATAATAATAATAATAATAATAAATAATAATAATAATAAATAATAATAACAAAATTAATAATTGCATTATTAAAACGGGCGGCCCGGTAGTCCAGTGGTTAGCACGTCGGCTTCACAGTGCAGAGGAACCGGGTTCGATTCCAGCTCCGGCCTCCCTGTGTGGAGTTTGCATGTTCTCCCCGGGCCTGCGTGGGTTTTCTCCGGGTGCTCCGGTTTCCTCCCACATTCCAAAAAAAACATGCATGGCAGGCTGATTGGTCACTCGAAATTGTCCCTAGGTGTGAGTGTGGGTGTGGATGGTTGTTCGTCTCTGTGTGCCCTGCGATTGGCTGGCAACCGATTCAGGGTGTCCCCCGCCTACTGCCCGAAGACAGCTGGGATAGGCTCCAGCACCCCCCGCGACCCTTGTGAGGATCAAGCGGTTCGGAAAATGGATGGATGGATTATTATTCATTCATTCATTTTCCGAACCGCTTGATCCTCACTAGGGTCGCGGGGGGTGCTGGAGTCTTCGGGCAGTAGGCGGGAGACACCCTGAATCAGTCGCCAGCCAATCGCAGGGCACACAGAGACGAACAATCATTCACGCCCACACTCACACCTAGGGACAATTTAGAGTATTCAATCAGCCTGCCATGCATGTTTTTGGAATGTGGGAGGAAACCGGAGCACCCGGAGAAAACCCACGCAGGCCCGGGGAGAACATGCAAACTCCACACAGGGAGGCCGGAGCTGGAATCGAACCCGGTTCCTCTGCACTGTGAAGCCGATGTGCTAACCACTGGACTACCGGGCCGCCCGGATGGATTATTAAAACACAATAAATGCGCTGTTTGTTTGTTGTCATGTTACTGTGTCAAGGGGTGGTATGGATTAGGGCCCAAAGGAGGCAAGGAGGCGAGTGTGCTTTCAAATAAAATAGTAAGAGAATGAAAAGCAAATAAGATACTTTGGAAATGAAATAAAGTTATATATTTAAAACAGAAGGCATAAAATAACAAACTAAGATCAGGAATAAACTGAGGAGACTTGGGGTAAATAGGACACACAGCAAACAGGAACCACAACTAGGACAAGGACAATGAACCGACAAGGACCTGGCCAATGTTTTTTTTGTTTTTGTTTTTGTCAGGGTTTGTTGAATGTAGCAAATAGTTGCAAACAGTTGAAAAGACGTTCGCCAGACATTCCCAAATCAGTGACGTGTGAGGACCGTCATAGATGGTGAGGTGCTACTTCCATGTAGCCAGATATGAAAAAATATGAAGCCAAAATAGAAGATCGGCCTTTACTGCAATTTTGAGCTTCATTAAAACAAAATTAAATGTTTTCAAAACTCGTAATTATCTTCCAATTGATTCCACATTATTCAACAATGTCATAGCAAGAAAAACAAAAAAAATATTTAATATAAGATCAAGTTCATTGTTGTTGGGTTGCTGTTGTGTTATTTTTCAGTAACAATAGCATTTGTTCTTTCCTTAATATTAAATGTTATGAAAGCCCCGATGATCAAATTTTCTAGTTGTCTGGAATCATAAGTGCATATCTGATGTTTCGAACAACCCAGCCCGTGTCAAAATCGGTAAAGAATTCGACGACTTGTGAATTTAATGAGCCAAACAGTTACCTCAGCACGCGTGGATTGAAAAGATTGCCTGGGGCTCAGTCACCACGTCTCCAACCCGCCAAGGAGTGCGCTAGTGTGGGGGTAGGCCACTCCGGTCCTAGAGGCTTGCAGCCCCGTTTGTTTTAGAAGTTTCCCTCTCCCATATCGAGTTATCTGATGCTGCTCCTTTAGGGCTTAGAATTCAGTATTGACGAGCCCTTATGCTGAAGTGTCTTCACGTTGCTGTGCAAGTGCGATGATCTTGAAGCAGCCCTGTAGCACACTCACTGGCAGTTAGGGCCCAAAAAATCTTGACATTTCTTTATTTAAAATGCTCATACAACATGCTTTGTGACTTTGACAACTATGAGGTCCAGGTTTCGATAGATGACCCCTTTCATGCTGAGAACTTACAGCAGATTTAGGGGCATTGCATTCTTCCATGTATTGCTGAGCTGAGAGACTCTGAACACACTTGTTGTATATGTCCTAGACGAAAGAGATGGACAAAGCCTCAGAGAATCCTACTGATTCGCAAGCTCTGTGTAAGCAGCGCACTGCTGTGCTGTTGTAACCAAACAGACTTTTATATTCAATGAGAAGGGGATCTTAGGGTGGACATCTCCCTGGTCAATGTCCTCCCGAACATCAGAAAACACATCCAACCTTTGAAGTCCTGCAAGACTTGTTTGTTGCAAATTTCATCTTGTCCCATCATGTCTCGCCGCAGCGAGTCACTCGCATGATTTGTTTGGCAAGGGTATTGCGCCAGATGTCCTTCCAAATGTAACCCATTCATTTTTTTTTAATCCAGGCTTACGACTGGCATTGGTTATCAGGCTTCTCAGAGCTTGCTGAGGAGCTGATCATTTGAATCGGGTGTGCTGGAAGAAGGAGACTTCTAAAACAGGCTGGATAGGGGCTCTTGAGGACTAGACTTGAGCACCCCTGCTTTAGATGTTTTCCTGGTTTCCCTCTTCCACCTACAGCCTACAAAATAACAAGGAACTATACAATGACTTGAAATCTCAGAAGTCTGAAAATGACGAATGCTATGTTTGCGTTGCACATTTGGTCGTCCATTTCATGTTCTTCAACACCGGGCCAAACGTGACAATTATAAAGCAAAAAAAGTTATTGTGACAGTTTGCGTGCACAAGTCATATCTCCAAAACAATAATGAGCATTGATTTGCTGCGTTACATGCATTTTGGTTTGTTTGAGGACAATAACTGTTACCCTCTTTGAATTGGTTTCATAATGTCCTTAAATTGTAGATGGTGGTGTGTTCATTTCATTCTCGAAGTGCTTTGCTTTGAGGCTTTCTCCTGACCTTTTTTGTGTTGCATTACTGTGGTTATCCATCCATCCATCCAGTCACGGGAAGTACATTAGTGATACAATGGAGAATTGCACCCCCTTCCGTCACCAAATGATATTGAACCCTTTCATGCATCCTGCAACCTGATAACATGATAAGCTGTCCACTGTAGTAACCGCTGGTCCCTGAAAGGGTTAATCTCTTAACATTTTTCAAATTTGAGACCCCCCTCTAGAGGTAAAACTGTATGAAAATGTCATACCTTGATTACGGCAAGAAAAGGTATGTGTTCCAATCAGGCCGTGTCTCCCATTGGCAAGTAGGTTCTTATTATAGGCGCCAAGACTTGAACACTTAATTTCTCCCATCCAGACCTCTGACACACCCACCACTCATAAATTGGGAAGAACGCAGCCATATCAGTGAAGTTCAAAGAGATTCGTTGACAACCAAGGCTGTCTGGAAATCATGAAACATGGATTTATTTCAGAGGCTTGTGAATGCCCTTGCAATCCGTGAAAAAGTTATAGTGTGGTAGGCTATAGTCGCAAGTCAGAATATGCAGACTTCTCTGGCTCCACTTAGACTTAACAGGAGCGCATGGTTTTGTATTGTGTATGTATTCTGACTTTGGCCAAGAATTGTGATCCAGCTAAACATTTACTGGATCATTTTTATTTGAGTCGCAAACTTAAAGAGCATTTGTGGAAGTTCTGTGCCAAACTCAGCAGCTCCTCTGTCATACCGGTTTAGTCTAGGTCTTTAATGCGGGGTTTAATCTTTTCGAACGAAGAGTTTGAATAAGTGATTCTCAGACAAAGATCGCTAACGAGTGTTTGTTTCTTCTCCTCTTCCAAGTCTTTGTGAATGCTGATGTTCTTTTTGTGGTTCTGAGGTAATTTGCTGTGTTACACTCCCTCCTACAACAGAGCTCTGGCTTGTACCACTGCGACGCAATGGCTTGTGTGAAGCCTCTTTATGGCCCTCCCGGTGGATAAAACGTCCGTCTTACTCTCCACACTGCCTCCCTCCATAAATTTTACTTTTTATTAGCTTGACAGCCATTTGTGTGAGCTCACAGTCAGGGGCTTGTGCAGGACGGACTCCCCGTTGCCCCTCTCAATCGCCATCCAGCTCAGGAAACATTTTTGGCCTGAAATGTTATCTCTTTGATGGTCACTTTCTCTTGCCGGCCTCTCGCTAAATTTCGCCGCAAATTCGAGGTCCTTTCACATTAGCCTTGACTCTGAAAGCTTTTCATCATTTCAAAGAATGACAAGCTTGGTACAGTGGACTTAGCCAGGGCCTCTGCCCCCTCCCCCACTGCACACCAGCGTCACCAGGCAACACTTCACAAAAGCCCCCCTGTTCCGAAATAGCTTTTAGCATCAATTGAAATGACTTTCTTTTGTATATATGCCTGAAATTAATTGGAAAGAGTCGACACGTTTTCAGGACATTCGTTTTTCACATGTAATCTGTGGAGGTAACAGCTGTGCTCAGTTAAAAAAAAAATAAAAAAAATTGAAAAGCCATCATGCAAAATGTCATAAAAGGTAAATCATGGACAACAACAAAAAAAAGAATGTATCCAAGTATTACATATGATACTGCTCTAGAGCCCACAGCCGGTGGTGTTACAAATCAATTCATGATGATAGCTTCTACCCTTAAAATCCAAAATGTGTGCTTTACTACAGCTCTCACGGTAGACTTCTGAGTGAGGCCAAGATGAAAAAGAGACATCAATCAAGGGTGAAATAGGAGAAGCGAGAGGCTGCTCGTAAAAATGTCTCTTATTGTTCTCCTGCCCCTGCTCGGTGAAAATAAAACTTCTTATTTCGTGTGAATAAATGTTGGAAGCGCAAAGAGTTGATCGGAGCAATGTGAGCAGTTTTGGTGGAGGCTGAAATGTTTCATGATACTGCATATGGTGGAAGGGGCAGCATCCACCGCGGTGCAAGAAGTGAGAATGATTTATAGAGTACTCATGCACACATGTGCATGTGTACGTGCATCAAGAGTGTCCATTGGTAGCTGGCTATTACCCTTCGACCTTCCTGTTTCAACCTCTTTCATGGCTTCCTGCTGGGGTGAACGGTGAAGCGCCATCCCAACCTCTCCTCGCAGCTCCCTTTGTTCTCTGAGCCAAGCCCCGCCCTCCCCGCACACCCTTTCTACCAATGCTCCTTTCTGCTAACTCGCAGCTCGAGATGAGCCAACCAAATGCCACATAATCTTGTTATGACATTTAAACATCAAGTGGCTGCGTTTGTTTTGCTAATCCTCGCAAAACATCCCGATCTTGGGGTTTGAAACTCATGTGAAATATTTGCCTCATTTGCGGTCAGCATCTGGTTTGTAAATAAAATGGATGAAAAGACTTCATGGTCATTGAATTTGAACATTTAAATGGCAGTGACTGAATTAAAAGTAGATTTTAACTCTCTGCCACTGACCATTTAGCATTTTTTTTTTCCTTTCAGAATGTTTCTGATATTCACGTTCGGTGTAAGGAGCGGAGCTTTGGCAGTCTGAAGTCATTTCTTTAGGCTGATAGATGAGCTGAGGTTGAAGCAATATTCCCCCTACTTAGTGGCCAGCACCCCTCCATCTGTATATCACTGGGTCAGAAGCAAGTTGGGAAACATGGGATTTATATCTGTACCCAGGAGCCTTGACCTCATCTGTGTAATTACATGTGTTTCCAGGTAATTACTGAATGACTGAGAGGAAGATGTGTGATTTGAACAAGGTGGGGAAACGGGATTGTATAAATTACATGTATATGGTGACAAAACCTATGAAGGAGGGTGGCAACTGTGTTGGAGCAGAATTGTAATGTATTTATTTTAGTTTAAAAAAAAAATGGCGTGCGTCTTACAATCCCAATTTCTTTTCATAATCATCATCATCATCATCATAGATTATATTACGTATAATGAGCACATTTCCCATGTGACAAACAACAAATGCCATTCTATTTTTTTGCGTTGAACAGGATTGCCTAAATTTGGTTAAAGAGAGCCCTATCGAGCCTGTTTCAGACCCCCCCCCCCCCCCCCCCCCACACACACACACATCTGATTCAAATGATCCTAATCCTTTGAATCAGGTGTGTTGGGGGAGGGAGACATCTAAAACAGGCTCGATAGGGGCGCTCATCATGTAGACTGTTGCCCATGTACCTATAGAGAATATTTTATTGTGAAAAGGAATAGTAATAGGTCAAATGCAAACTCAACTGTCCATTGAAATGACCTTTTTTTTGGGTTTTTTTTTGCAAAACAGTAAAAAAATGATTTCAAGTCTTGTTTGGAGCACTTTTATACAAGCGAGAGTGACAGCAGATATACAGTATCGCTAATTTATACACTCTTGCTAGCCTCTTTTCCATAAAACATATTCAAATGTGACCCAGCATTATGCTACCTCCTTTGTTTACACAGAATTTATTAATTGCTGCGAAAAAAAAGCCAACACAGCATGTCAAGAGAGCAATCGCTATGGAATTAAGGTGTGCTCAACGTTGTTGGAATTATAAATGAACCACTTCACCTCATCGCATGTCTCATTTACAAAGACAACAGCACTCATACTACGTACTTTTAAATTTGACAACATACTTTTGTATTTTTTTTCTCTGTGTTCTTTCTTCCTCGAACGCGCTAAGCAGAATGGATCTCAATGGCCAGTGGCTCTTATAAACAAATTAGTACATTGTTATATATGTACTACTCGCTAGAAATAGTGTGGGATTCACTAACAATGCTCTCCAACATTATCCAATACGTTATTGGCCTACTATAGTTGAACCCTTTTTAGAGAATACCAAAATGAAGGAAATTATTTCTCAGCACTAAAATTACATTTCCAGTCCAGGTAAGACCATTTCAATCATTTAAAATGTGATCAACAATTACTTTTTTAAATTGTAGTGGTAGTGGGAGTGCTGCAGAGAGGCTGTGATTTAAAAAATAAAAAAAAGGGATGAGAATTCCGCCTGATGTGAAGAAACAACAGCAAATACAACAATATTTGGCACAAAGTTGCTAGGGGGCTTCCATCTTGAGCTCTGCTGACAGGTCCTCTCGCCATGCATGGGACACATTTGCAAGTGGAAAGCCACAACAATTTTCAGTTCATGCGGAGCTGACTTGAGGGATGAGCTTCTGTGCGGAATAGAATGGGAACCGTGGGACTCTAAAAATATCCACCGGTGCACACACCATCAGTTGGCCAGTCAAGCCACTAAACTAGGAGAGCTGGAGAGGAGACAGTTGGGAGAAACAAAAAGGGTGTTTTGTCTTTCTAATCATGACGATATGCGTGTCTGCAATATTGGTACATTGCAAAAAGTGTGAACAGTATAGAGAAATCCATTCTACATTAAACAGAAAAGAGAAATAAAGTATAAAAAGAACAAGGTAATCAATTCCAATCTCAAAATAAAATTTTAAAATAGAACAATTTGAGCATACTCACAATCATCTTTGATTACCGATACGAGAAAAAAAAAAGCCCACATCAACCCCTTTGAAATTTGTTGTATTAAATTAGAATATATTTGCAAAGTTGACAAAACACATCAAGTCAATGAAGTCAAATCCATCACCGAGACAATGTCCCTATTCAGAAACGTCTGTTTTGAAATTCAAGTTCAATGTTGGCATTGGACCATTGACTGAACTGCAAAGAGGCACTTTGTTCGTAAAACGTGTGTTGGTCTCCTCGCGCCTCTGGACCACCCTTGCTATTCTCAAACAAACAAATGAAAAGGGGGCCTGAAATTCCTTTCGTCTGGTTTTAAGTCTCATGGGAGGAGCTCTTCATTAATAGAGTGCAAAGGTGAAAGAAGGGAGAGCAGAGGCCAAGTCACCGGCTCCATAAGGCTGACCAAATGCTGGAGTATCAGTTTACAATCTCTGGTAAACGGCGAGGTTGAAGTCTGTTTGCCTGTTTCAATGCTGCGCCTCCACCCGATAGATTGCTGGTTTGTCTACATAGCAGTATGTGATGCCATTGCAGTAATCCATTCTCTCCATGGTACAGCCTGAAACTTTATGTAGTTTTATGATCAGAATCGAGAAGAAAAAACATAAACGTGAGTTGGGGTCAATCGGCAGAGCATGCAAATTCTTCAACACGGGAGTCAAAAGTCTATTTTTCTATCGCTGGGATTCACGGAAGCACGGCCTGCTAAGCTTTGTCATTGCTTCTGCATAGCACATGAACAAGCTTTTACGGGAATGCAGTTAAACGCCTTGACACACAGTTGGTGGCATCCACCAAAAGAACAAGAAAACCCACTTTTCTTTCATGTAGATTTTAGATTGCAATTGGTAAAATGGACAAAAGCATAAAGATGGATGGGAAGTGTGGTTCAATGACCTTCCTTCATTAATAAGTGTGGAGTTCAAGTCAAGTCAAGTCAAAGTTATTGTCAAATGTGCTATATGTGCAACATACAGCACAGATGAAATTACATTCCTCAGGAGAGAGAGGAGCCGCTGCGGGTGCCCGCGCCGCCATCAAAAGAACAGTTAACATAAAATGACAAAATAATACAATACATATGCATCGGCTCTATGCGTCAAAATTGAAACATATGACAACCACAAACCAATTGCAGAAACAATGATGATGAGAAATCACCATCATTGGCAAGAAACATTTAGCAAGTTCTGCAGTGGAATCTGATGAATCATTTCTAGAGACTGTCAGGATGATGACATTGTCAGGTAGCCACTATGGCGACAAATAACAGAGGTATGAATCCCAAAATAGGCCATTGCAAACTCTACTTGATCTATCGTTGAAAAAGCAATCGATTTTTGATTACTAGTCGGTTCCCAGGACGAAACATGATTTATTCCATTTTTTTAATTGTTGAAATGGGTGGGCTCTCGAGGCCAGTTGTGTCTTTTGTTCAAGGCGGTGATCATTTAGGCAGCCGCTCCTCTCTGTGCCTCAGCTGCCACTCTCCCCCGTGTTTGTGTGTGTCGTTACCTCTGGGAGCCGAGCGGCACCTATTGTTGCTGGTGAACTACGGGGCAGCTGAGTGGCTGGGAACAAGCAGAGGCTCTGGGGATGTGCAGTCTGTGGTGGCTCTGCTGTGTGAAGGTGGCCCGAGTGTTTGTTCTCTCGACCAAATCAGCTTTCTGAGACTGTGGCCCCTTTTGTTGTGACTGACTCGGGGTGGGTGTGTTTCCCATTGCACCCTTCTCCCTCTGTTTCTGCATTGACTGGGGTCAGAGATGCTGCGGGGGGGGGGGGGGGGGGGCTGGTTGTTTGAGAGGGGGAGTGTATCTGGGAAAGGCTGACCTTTGTGCCTGCACTATGGCAGAGTCACACTACCCCCTTCTTTATCTATTAGGGCTCCCCTCCTCCATCTCTCAGCCACCTTCTCATTCTCCAGTGGAGGCCCACTCTGTTGCCTGATGGCCCTTGGGCAGTGACAGCGACCTTGGCATTGGCAGTGAATAAAGGTGGCCCAAACCTGCCACAATCACGCAACTTCAACCATGACTCAAACAATCGTAGCAGAAGCAAATAAGATCACATTCTCTCTCCAAGCAGAAACATTTCATTAACACCCCCCGTGTCTTTTGTTTGTGTCTCCGTCTAGCCAGAGATACAGCTTCTTTTAATAAAGTTGTTTCTGTTCCATTCTCTGCGGTGATTTTGTGGACCAGAATGATATAAAAATGATGATGATGGTCATGGTGGCAGACAAAGACAACTACAGTTTAGTTGGTCAATAATAACATAACTTAGCCTAATCATGGCAACTTGATTGTTTGTGAACATTTAAAATCATGTAAATCCCAATTTACAAGTAAAAATAAAATGGACGTTGTCACGGTTCGGACAAACCGAATCAAGTTGTGGATCCCAAAAAGTGTAGATGCCAAACAAGGTCTCCGTAGCAAAAACAAATGTTTTAATGTACACAAATCGCACCGACAAAGTCGTAACATAAAGCGCTGGTCACAACGGAGACCAGAGAGCACAAAAACGAATAACAAAAAGCGCTTGCACAAAAGGCAAGGGGTGAAAACAAGAACCGAGAATACAAACGAAAAACAATGTATCAAAATACCTGCAAGCAAAAGCCGAATCACAAAATAAAAGCCATACTTACAAAACCAATGGTACTGAGAGTACAAAAGCGAAAAACCGACGAGGTCTATGAGCAAGGAAGCAGCAAGGCATAAACAATACTCCGACAACCAGCAGACTGAAGATGGGTCCTTAAGTCCAGAGTCCCTTGATAGATTGATTGGCAGCAGGTGTGCAGTCAGAAAGTCCATTCAGGCTGCCACTAGCTGGCCAGGCCGAAAACAGAAACGTGACAGACGTGTCTTTTGCAAATATCCAGTGTTACGTTTGAAGGGTCTGTCGTGGTGGTATGCAGTGATGGGCAGTCCTTTCCTGGGTCAGAACGGTCCGTCTGTTTGTCCTGGACGGACGCCCATTTTTGGGGACGGAGGATGAGAATTTTTTCAGTAAGGACGGACTAAGTAAGGACAGAAGTGGGATTTCGTCTGTCCCCGTTATTGCCCATAAAGTCAAGTATTGACAGACGCCCATTTCACAAACGACTGATAGAAACACGCCCAGTTTGTCTTGGGTGTGTAATCCGCCAATACACTACTTCAGAGTAGACTGAATGTGAAATATCACGATGCACCGTGTTTGTACGCGGGAGGGAGTGACTTCACTTTGGTTCAAGCAGTCAAGAGGAGAAGCACTCATTCTCCGTCATAAAAAGTTGACACATTGCCAGTGAGTCTGGTGACCGACGGTGGTTGTGTTGGCAGCTAAATGCTATGTTGACACTTAAACAGTTGTAAACAATTCAATCCAGCCGGTTAAGAAAGCTGGCTGTGTTGTATGCCTCTCAGTACTGTACCTAATGTGTGTGTGTGTGTGTGTGTGTGTGTGTGTGCTTAACTTTATTGGGCTGCATCTGCTTATTCATGCACATGCCTCTGATGTACTACCTACGTTTCGAAGAGGAGAAGCTGCGGGGAGAAAAAATAATAATAATAATAATAAAATACTTTTTGTGTGTTCATAATATAGTTTTTGTTTGTAAAGTAAAGTGGTCCACACTGTTTCAAAATAAATGTGTCATGATTCAGTTTCTGAATCAGGTGTCAGGAGGACCTCTGTAATGGGAATTTGACATCTAACAGGGAAAAAAAAAAAAGTAACTGTTCGTACCTATTGAATGCTGACCGTACGTTTGAATGCTGACCAGTTATTTTGCGGAAAACCAAAGTTGCCTGCACATGCACTAGACTGTACTCTGCATAGCTGCTCAAAATGCTGATTGCGCTGACCTTCACCACCTTCCAACAAGGCTCCCTTGACAGATCTGTGAACGGTGTCCCTCCATGTTTTTTTTTCTTTTTCTTTTTTAAATAAATCTCATCATTTTTTATAAATACTTTTGTTGTCTTGGTTTCCCTGGACAAGACACCTCCTATCCACCTGTATCCCATCATAATTAACAGACTATTTAAGGACTTCCCTGCCCACAACTGACTGTTGGATAAAGAGCATTGCTCACGAAGCACTTAATTTTCGAGACATTTTGTGGAGACATTTTTGCCTCATAGCTTTTGCCTCGTTTGTTCATAGTATTTTGGTTCTTCTCAGTATTCCTTGTTAAGGATTCTCGGTTTGTGTTCATCGGGTATTGGATTCTCTTGTTCTTTGAGCTGACAAGCAATTTATGTTTATATCATTTCTTACCTTTTGCAAGCACTTTTTGTTTGTTGTCGCCTTTTTCTGGTTCTTTGTTATCAGCGTCTTTAGTTGATCAAAACTTCCTCTCTGTGCCTTCACTTTTGGAATCCTCATTTGTGACAGTGTGCTAGTGTAGTGGAGGGAAGCTGTCCATTTCCTTATGGACACAGGTTCTTTTATTTCTCTATATTGTGGAAGAAGACCCAACACCACGTCGTCTCTTCTTCAGTTTATCACAACGCAAACACGAATCAATTCGGGCTCCTGAGAATCTCAGATTTCGTCAGGAAGCGTAGAAAAAAATGCAGTCATGAGAATATATAGAGACAATATAATAATGAGAGGCGGGCAGTTACACCTCCATGCAAATCCCGGAAACAAAGAAATGAACATGTCATCCGACCCGGTGTGGCTGGAAAAAGTTGGGGGTTGTGAGGTGAGACCAGACCACCACTACCCACCATTGTCTTCGGTCCGAGCTTTGATGTGATGGCAGGAACACAGATACTTGAGATAACTGTTCCTCTTTTGATGTCAAACATGTCCTCAGGAGGGGGCCCTAAAAGTGGTGGGGGTTGAGTAGCACTATAGGTGATTGTAATTACAGTGAGCAGTAAATACCTTCAACAGCATTCTACATTCTTTGTTTTTGTGTTTGAACAGAACCAACAACAGAGGTGGGGCTAAATAAAATCACAGTAAGGAATAAATTCCTTAACAGCGAGCCTGATGACGTTTTAAAAGAACGAGGACGAACGGGGCCGGTGGACGATGACGGCCAGTCACGGACAGAGTATGGACTCGCGAAATAGGGTAAACAGCCCATCTCTGGTGACGTGTCGGCATGGACCCGAGTGTAGGTTAGCAACACAGGAAGGAAGCAGTCCGACACAGGAAAAGAACCATCACAGCTGAATCACAACAAAGCAAACGATCTGAATCAATGTTATGTTAAACCACAAAGCACAACATAAACAAACGCAGACCATGACACCATTTTTACTTTATAATCTGTAAGTCCCTGTTTCTCACCTCAGTAAATGTAAATGCACACACCAAGTTCATTACAACTATTTTAAATTCCAAAGCTATTTGATGCCTAATGTAATGAGATTGAAAATCTTGATCTGTACAGAAAACAATGATTCGACACATTGTTCCACCTATAATCACTTTGTTTCCCACATACTGTATGCCAAGACCTTGTTTTGGCAGGATGGCTAATTGCAGTTCATACGCAAATCAGAATGCGATAGTGAATCAGCACCAGCCATTTGATGATGAGTCTTGCGAGCTAGCAGGCCAGAGCCAAAGGAGCTGCCAACAAAAAAAGCAGGCTGGGCTAGATGAAAGTGAAGCGTGGTGGGGAGTAAAATAGTGGGGCATGTGTGGATGGTCTCAAATGATCTCTGGGCCTCTTTGGCTCCGGAGGCTGAACCTTGAACCAGAAAGGAACATTCCATTCCAGCGCTTTGCGCTGACCTCCTGACCCCTGCAGCTTTGTTTCAAGGGCAGCCTTTGACAGGCAGCCGGATGTAAAGCAACCGCGGTGGGCTTGCTTGAGGAATCACGCTTCGGCTATTACAGCATGTTGGAAAAATTGCTCCCCTGGCCCAACGCTTGTAAATTGTCTTTGCATAGCTAGTGGTTCTAATCTTCATTTTAATGCATTGTTGTATACAGAGTGTTCAAATTAAGAGTGGCCGTTGAAATGCTAATTCTGTCAACAAAAGCGCAGCTCAAACATTGAAATGACCCGTGAGAGTGATGTCGTCGCACATTTGAGGATTGAGGCAAATTTAGCGCAACTACGGTGCTCATCTTGGATCATCAAATTTAGAATGTGTGTTATTCAGCAAACTGAAGCCTTCAGCCATTTTTATGAGCACATCTTCTTGTCATTAGGAAGCCATATTTTGCAGAAGCATTTCATTGCCCCAGCATGAAAAGAAAAAACATGATGTTCATAACAGCACAAGATCGTTTGACAAACAGAGAGGGTTATATTTGTGAGTGAAAAGATAGTTTGAGAGGGTAAGGTGGCTTAAGGCAGATCAAAAGAGTCAATGAGATGGTCTCATGTACAGCAGCTCACAGTGGTGTTCCTCACATCCAATACTAGAGTCACTTACTTGCACTATCAAATTGCATCCAAAGATAACAGTGTAAAGTTTTGATGGACATTGTTGGAGCTGTACCAATGTAATAAAGCGTTGAATATTATGGTTGTTATTTGCAGGCTCAGTGAAGAGCATTACATCATACTGAGACGCATGTCCAAAACCTGAGTTTGTCTCAGGAGAGAGGCACCATATTCGAAACAGCTTTCAGTTTGATGCAGTGCAATTCCATACCTCTGCCTATGACACCCACAAGAACAAATGGAAAGGCAGACAATGTGAAAATGGATCATCTGTGTAAAGGAAAATCTTTTTGATAGCATTTGACTGTTCAAGTGCCCTCCATTCCCTTCAAAACTGGAGTCTTTTTCATTTTGATAAATAGTGGAGTGTGCCTGAATCACGCTCAAGGTGTGAGAGAAAAGATGAGAAATTTGACAAAATATCAGCCCAAATGCACCTGCATAATCAAAATGATAATATGATAATCCCCTATTAGTCTATCTGGGGGGAATACTTGCACTGCGCCAGCAGCAACTGGAGTCTTCCTTCGGATGGCAAAAACGAATCATTTTTAAATAGCTTGACAGCCGACTACAGCCCTCCCGCTTTAAATGCGCTAATAACACAACATTTAAATGGATCTTTGTGAAATACTAGCATGGATTTGAATGATCCTCTGTTTCAAATCTTTTTTTTTGCCATGACATTGTTTGGCCAAGCAGCTCCCAGAAATGTGCTTTTTTGGGGGGGTTTATGTAAATCTGCAGCATCTCTTTGTATACCGTTATCTGATTGAGCAGATACTCCTTCACAAAAATGCGCTCTTTGTTTGCGCACACACACTGTAGGTAGGAAGAGACAAAGGACTTTCATTTATCACCCGCTGTCATGTAACACTAAGTGGTTATGACAGCGACTACGTTTGCTTCTCCTCTCCTTTGCTCCTCTTCCTTGCTGCTTATTTTCCTTTGTGCACTGGTGTGACCTGGAGTATGCGTGGTGGGCGTGGCGGAGGGTCGCACGTGCACATAAAGAGTCAGGGGGTTACTGACTGCATATTAACACAAATTCATCGGGATTAGGCAATTTCAGGCTGCGGGATCACTGAGGGGCAGTAATATCCCCGTTGACTTCAGCCTGCTGGAGCGGAGGCATGGATAAATGGAAAGCAGGGATAAGAAAATACATTAAATGCAGACTTTGACTGTATATCCTGTAAGCAATACAGTATATGATGATCTCATCAAACAAGCTGATACCAATTCCTATTGGGGCGAATGTTCCAAATTCAGTGATTCTTTTCTCTGTGACAGTGATTTTATTTTCGCTTATTCTATCATGCAGTCATATTTTATCGGTGGAGTAGTTACCGACTTCTTTTTGGGACTCCTGGTTAATATATTGTTTTATCATCTTCACCGTTCCTGTGTTATTAATTTTTGCTGTCATGATATATACCGGTATACAAATAAAATATCTACAATCTATTTGGGCTGTGTTGTAATGATGGGAAAAAATACTCTTGGCCAAAATGTACAGTTAATCATCTTTACAACATACAGTGTCTGTGTTTGTATCACTTTATATTGATCAAACTGAATATATTAGCATACTAATAATAATATTATATATATATATATATATATATATATGAGCATGAATTGCAAGTTGTTTTTTTTGCGTGCTGTAAAAACACCAAAGAGCAAAATTACATATTTACCCGAAACATAGCTGCTTAATATCTAACGGGCATCCTATGATATTAATCACAGATGTGTGGGAAATTAGCCCCTCTTGGGACACCGATTATGATTGAGTAGAACAGTATAGAGGAATAGCGTTTATTATTAATGATGACATCAGTGCAGCGTCATCTGAGTTGTTTTTGTGTTTGTGCTAAGGACATAAAATTTAGATCTCTTGAAATAGCAATGCTCTGAAGTGCCATGAAAACCAGCTGAGGAATGATGAAAATGATATTTTTTGGGCACGCAGTAAGAATACTCAAAGTGCGTGACTTTCGGTATTCAAAGCAGCGGTTACCTTCTCCCTCGTTGCACTCTCTCTGTCCTCCACATACTCACAAGATACCTCGTTTTATTACGGGGTATTCCCCCACCCTCATCTCTACCAATCAACGCATCTTTGTTTGCTCACACACGTGATGTCACGGCGTTGCCTGGGATTGTGATTAATGGCGGCTATTCAGCCCGAAAAATTCCCTTGAGTGGTTGCCAGTTGGCTTACTCAGAGAAGAAACTCATTACTGCTGTCAGTTGAGCTGATGGAGCAGGGTGGGGTATGAGTGAATGAATGTGTGCGCATGCACACAAGGAGGAGATGAACTCATTTTTGGGCATGTCATTAATTTGCATGCATGTCCGTCCACTTTTGCCATCAGACGTGTATAAGTGTCACCACCTATTCGGGGTGTAGTGAAAAAGTGAAAACATGTCCAGGGGCTCGTAACGAAGTAATGTCTAAAATGTGTGTGAGACAAACATGCACAGGCAACACTTTCAAATTGATATCTGTGTTATCTATGACATCATTCAGAATTGGCTCTCACATCTACTACTGAAAGGCTCTTACATGTAAAACATGACTAGATTTTGTTTGCTCATAGACACTACTGAAAATGTTCACAGCTATAATGTGTGGCGCAGATGGTGTAATGCAAATGTGGGGATTTGATTGAGGCGCAGGCAGACAGATTTGGCGCGCCATGGCTGGATGTCATTGTATTTCCTTCCTAAATGTGACAACAATGTAGGACAATCCCTCTGAATCATTGTAGAAATCAATTCATTGAATGAATTATAATCATCCTTATCTTAATAGCACCGCCATGATTGAGCGGCGCAACTCTTGGAGGGAATCTTGCAATTTACCCACCAATGTCTTGTACGGACCTCAGCGAGCTATTTCTGTTTCCGCAAAGTCAAACACATGGTGCACTCCGAACAATCAGATTTTAATTCAGATGAGGGATGCTGCTACGTTGGCCGGAACTCGCTACATACTGTCCCACAATGGTGCACAACAGCGCATAAATTCCAATTATGCCTAATTATACCTGAGCAAAATACTTATGTAAAGAAATCCCACATGCGCCAGACATGCGCTGGGAGCAAAATGTGAGAACATAGAGCAGCAACAATAAAGAAGCAAACAATTAACAAAAAAAACAAAAAATCAATGTGCATATTAATGGTTACACATTGGTTAGCTTTTCAAAGCTCTTCCACGTATTACTGTGGGATAATTTCCTTTTTGTCTTTTTCACCCACACACAATTAATGTTGCTATTCTGGATAAGAGAAACTGTTTTTTATTCAAAATGGCTTTTGAAATTAAAAAATACATAAAAATATTACAAATATATTGCTTTCCAATTTTAAGGTGATCTAAATATTACTCAATAATAGTCACGTAACATGTACCGTGTTAATTAAAAAAAAAAGAAAAGAAATGCACGATGAAATACAAAATTACAGGTTTTGTTGATGTTAAAAACATTCTACTTAGATTGCTAGGGTCAAACTAATCCTAAGAATAAAAGATTTTAGTAGATTTGAAAGTAACTGGAGTGTTAATTGAGGATCGGTTCCACATGACTCCACTGGCAGTCATCTGAAATTATTTTTCTTGTTGGTTGATCACCATGCCTCAAATAAGATAAGATAAGAAAACCTTTAATTGTCTAACAATAGAGAAATTCCCAATTTACAGCAGCACATTTATGAAAGGGAGAAAGTAGAAGACAAAAAGTATATAAATACGAAATATAAATACACGCATATTAAAAATGGGGGAGTAGGGGTGAGTCCAGGTTTTCAGGACCGTCTATTCAATAGCCTGACAGCAGTCGGCAGGAACAAGCGGCAGTACCTCTCCTTCTTGCAGCACGGGCGTATCAATCTGAAGGAGCTGCTCAGTGCTGTCAGGGTGACCCGGAGGGCGTGGAAGGGTCTGTCCATCATAGCTGTTAGCTTCGTTAGCATCTTCCTGTTGCCCACCTCCTCCAGAGTGTCCAGGGAGCAGCCCAGGTCAGAGCTGGCCCTCCTGACCAGTCGGTCCCATTTCTCACTTTCCCGGGCTGAGATGCTGCCTGACCAGCAGACTATGCCATAATGAATGGCTGAGGCCACCACAGAGTCATTGAAGGTGTTAAGGAGTGACCCCTGAAATCCAAAAGACCTCAGATTTTTGAGCTGGTATACATATATACATAAATACAGTGATTCCCAACCTTTATTGAGCCAATGGCACATATTTTAAGTTTGGAAAAATCGCACGGCACACCACCAAACAGGATTTTCACAAAAAGAAGATCCATATATCAATTTCATGCGTTTTTCTATCTAATAGAAGATCATTTATTTGGTCTCACCAATTAAGTGTAATTTGATCATTTCCTGTGGCACACCGTGAGAGCTCTCACAGCACACTGTTTGGGAATCACTGCTCTAATACAACACTGATGGAAATGCAGTATATGTTTTTTACTTGTGCATACGTCACCTATTCCGTGGATTTAAATGATGTTAGGCTCGAACTGACAATACACAGTGGTACCTCTACTTGCGAACATTTCTTGCATACAAAATTTTCAAGTAACAAAACGCCTCGACAGGAAAATGTTGTCTCTTGTTACGAAAAAAATTCAAGATAAGAAAGGTAAAAATACAGTATGGGCTGCTACAATCGCAGCTTTGACTTTCCTGAACGCAACATACTTATAGCTGCTCTCCCATTGGCTATTAGTTAGCATCTTCCTGGCATCCCATTGGTTAATAGGGACCTCCACCGTATGTGTCTGTGTGTAGATAGATAAATAAATACATTTGTGACTATACAGTGTCCTCGTCATTCGTCCCTCAGGCCATGAGGTTCTTTACAAAACACCAGGCAAAAACCACTTCTGAGAGGGAACATGAACGAAAGAGGGCAAAAAACCAATGAGTTAAAAGTTAGACGACCATCATTTTTATTCTTTAGTCTTTGTTGTCTCATTTGTTGTGCCATAATCTATGAATCCCAATTGTAACATGTATTTGTTACATATTTTGATGCATTTTTATGCTTTAGAAAACACTTATGTCTGAATTTTGGGAGGCTTGGAACAGATTAGGGCATTTACATGGAAAACGCGTCTTTACTTACAAAATTTTCTAGTTAAGAAATTTATTCCAGAACCAATTCATTTCGTAAGTAGAGATACCACTGTATATCGAATCTGACCACTTACGCTTTAGTTACACATTGGCAGATATCCGATACAGGTTTTTATTTCCAATTTGAAGAGGCCCGTCTTTGATCTTTTCAATTTTTTTCTGTACCACAGTCAAATCCGAATATTTTGATCTTGTACTTTGTACACTAAGACAGATTTTTTTGATCCAGTTCTTTTTTTGATCCAGCTCTCACTTAGAAGACGTGCCGAACATTTGGCCAATGAGCGTATGTGAAATATATGTACAGGTATGATATGATTTGCATCTCAGTGGCTTCTCCTTTCGCGTTTGGCAGAGGTCTGCAGTCAACTCAAACGTTTCTGCATACCATGTAGACTGTCACTGTGTTGTATTTGTGGGTGACCCTTTTTGGAACCTTTACATCTCCAATTATGACAATGTTGATGTTTGAGGCACCAACTCTTTCTCTCACCATGTCCTCAGTCGGCTCATATGCTTTGTATAATCCACATAACTGAGGTTCATCACCTCATCTGAGTCAGCTCATCCTTTGAGCCCTCATACTCAAAATTGATTATGGTTTGAACATCATTATGTCATACTCAGCTAAAATACAGTGTATTTATTGGAAGGTCTTTCGTAAATCTGTCTCAAACTTCAGTTTGAAATAAAATGAGATCAGAGAATTTGGGAGCCAATAAGGACCCTAAGCTGAGACACAGATCAATGCCGAAAGGGAACCACATGGCTGAGTTTCAGTGGACCTCCCTCTTTTGACAATTACCAGTGGCAGACGAAGGGGGCCGGGATGCAGAAATGGTGAGATTCACACGGCCGTTTCATGCATTTGTGGAGGCCTGTTTTCACCGTTCTGTGAGACGCAGTGGAGCGCACAGGTCCGACCCGCCCTGCCTCGTTTACATATCCCATGAGAGTGCCATATGCGGCGGTCAAACTTTCAGCGTCAGTCAAGCCCCTGTCAAATCCCAAACAACTTTGGATGATGGACACCATAGAAAGATGAAACCCGCACAGGTTTTATCAGGTGGATTTATCACATTTTTATTTCATAAAATAAAAGGTACCTTCTGTCTGCCCAAAACGGCAAAGAAACAGTGACACAAAAAGACCGACCCTTCAAGAGAGATCTATCCTGGCCCCCTCAGAACTGCCTTACAACCCAACAGTTGTCCTCTAATGAGGGGGAAGTAATGAGCGTTACACTGAGGAGAATTGTGATGCCGAATGTGTGTCCAGGTTGTTATTCACAACCACAACCGTCTGTGGATCGCACTTATTTCTTGCTCCCACAAAACAAGAGGCGTTGCCACTGCCAAGAAGAATGTTGTGGCATTTCCATTGAAATTTAAGCTATATTTTACCGCATGAGTCGCTGTACATTTTCAAATGTTTTTAGTTCCCCCAGTCACAACAACCTCTTTAGGGGTTTTCTTTTGTGCTGAGAATGTGCTGTGAACAAGGGGAATAAAAGGCAGCACATAATTTATGTGACTAAGAGCTCATACATGCAGGTAGGATGATGGGAATGCCATCTCATTTGAATTCTAAAGCAGGCAGTTGCATTGCTGAGGTATTGGCAATTTTAATTTGTTATGTATCCTATGGACAAAGATGTCAAATCTTTCTGGAGACTAAACATCGGTGCATCCGGTACATGACAGGTCATAGTTTGTGAATGCACTACCTCTCTCTCTCATACCGAGATACATACAGAGCCTTCGGTACACAGCGATTTCACACGCAGCATCCTAAAACGGTAATTTGGCCAGAGGGGCAAACTAAGTAGGGGGTGAGTTAAGAGGAGATCTAATTCTTTCAAGCTTCAGTAAGCTTCAGAGTATGCACTGAGCTGTCTTTATATCCAAATCCTCTTGTTTCACGCTCTCTCACATCCAGAATGGAGGGAACACTGAGTCCCAATGTAAAAGCAGGTACCAGGAATGGAAAAACTATGTCAAATGCAGGTCCAGAAAGTAATAAGCCTGCTACGGTTTGGTTTTAGCCAAAGTGTCACTCTGTGACAAGCAGTTTGTTTTCTGGACCTGGATTTGACACCTCTGACTATATCGGAAAATGTGTATTCTCAAGATCCAACCACAAAAAAGCACTCTTCTCAAAGGGGCTTTGATGTTTGGCTCCAAGTAGTTTTTCTGCATGGCTATCTTACAGCGATGGCGATAAGTAAAAACTGACTCATGAGCCTGTTATTGTTGCAGCTCCTGTGGGTGTGTCCAGAGAGGACCTGCCACACAAACCCCATAAAATGCTCAATGATGCTAAACGCAGAGAGAAAACGGCTTTGACCTGCTTTGCTTGTTGAAGCAAAGGGTGTCTTTGTTGTTCAACAGTACGCAAGACATTTGACAGGATTTGTGGCTCAGTCGAGTTGCCGGTAGGTCTCTGGAGGCTAGATAGATGTGTCTCTTTGTGTCCATTTGAGCCACTTCCCTGACAATCATAGGAGAATCTTTGAAGTTGTATAACGATGATGCCTATTTTAAACCTGGTTAGTCCTTCAACGGTGCAAAAGAAAAATCAAATCTCCTTTGTTCCCTCTGAGAACACCTTTTTCCCCATTTTTTTCTAAAAAGAACCCCTACTATCCACAAACGTGATGTCAACGATGACTACAGCTGTGATCTTTCTATCGAAAAGCTCTATTTGTAATGGCAGAGGTTTGTCCGTCAACACACACGAATAGCGTTTTACTCGTCCCTAGTCTTACCCACGTTGTGACTGGGAATCATTTAAATAATCCCTTAATTTTCAGCATCTGCTGTGATTTAATGCGTCTCTCTATAATTAGGCTTGCAAGCTGCAGTAAGTGCAGGAAGCTTAGTGGAGAGATTTGGGGCTACTGGGGCAGGGCAGGGTGCAGGGGCTCGGGGTGCTGCAGTGGGAGGAGCAGCGGCCGGATGGACAATGGGGTGCAGTGTGTATTGAAGGGGGCTTGAGATGGTGCAGGAGGAAGGGGGGTGACGGAGGCACAGGGGCGGCCCGGGCTTTGTCCCTGGGATGGAGACGTGGCAGGGTGGTGAGCAGGGTGACTAAACAGTACCTTTCCCATCATTGTGTAAACATAATAGCTTTCATTTCCTTCCTTCAATTACTTTGCTACTAATTAATACTGGCTTGCCTCATCTGTAAACGGATATAATCCACACTGTAATTATGCTGTTTGAGTGTTTCTTCCATGATAATCTTCTTGGCAGGCAAACCCTTTTTGTTTTGCTATGGCTGATCATCACCTCCCCTCCCCCCTTCAACAAAAATGACTGCACAATGGCAGCTGTCCAGACTGGGTTGATGTTAAACTTGTCAGTAACTAAACATGTGGCCATTTTAAAAGGTCAACGCACCTCTGCAAGAGGCTTGTGGCAGAAATGCAAAGACCATGTGTCATCCGCAATGACTGTAAACTGGACAGTTATACGATGAAAGCCAATCAATACATGTAGAGCGTGTTAGCCATCTGCAGTGAAGACCATGCTGAGCTCGACATTGCTAAAAGTCTCACATCACATGACAATTTTTATGCTGAATTCCTATCTTCTCACAAGATGTGTTGCTGTAGTGAGAAGGAAAATAGTGGAGAATCGAAGAAAAATATATGATACACCATCCAAACTAGACGATAGTCTATGAACAGGAGCATGCAAAAGTAGGGTGGAACCAGATTACCACGCCCCAGTGCTAATCTGGTCCCAGTCCTTGGATTTTTTTAAAACCAGAGTATTGATAAACCCCACCCTAAATAGTTCTGTTACCAGGTTTCAAGAAATTGTCAAATTAATGTTCCATTTATTTAGGCTATATGAACATGCTTTTGCACCTTCTACCGCTCTTATCACGTTTCTAACTAACAGTACAGTGAATTTGTTCGTCTAAAATACATGTCCACAGTCGGAGTCGAGCCGTCTCTTCCCTTCCCTTTTCAGCGTCGCACATGAGAGGCGTCTGTGACTCCATCCAGTGCCGGTGTAGTGTTGTGTGATCATGTTCCGATATTATATGTGGTAAATCAAAGCGTTCATCATACCGCGTAACCCAGTTATTTTGCTGTACTGGTTTGGTATTGGTGTAACGTGGTGGCACCTCCGCCATCCGAGCCCCACCTACTACAGCTTTTAAATTGCGCTGTCACCGGCTTGGGAGCAGCTTTAACCCTTTCAGGGACAGCGGTTACTATAGTGGACAGCTTATCATGTTATCAGGTTCCAGGGTGCATGAAAGGGTAAAAGGCTCTGCGGAGTGAGGTTTTATTAACGTACAGTCACGCAGACTAAGCTGGCGTCCTATATATTCGCTATGTAGCATCCAAGCAGTGGATGACTGATCAATTTACGCTCAATACTAGCGTTACACTAATGTAAAGGTTTGGTTATTCTTAGTTTAATTGGTAATGCCTGGAGAGGGACAGAGGGTTGACGTCATCTTTTCTTTTGCCAAGTACAATACTTTTTACACTCAGGCGATGGCAAGAGTTTTCAATGGAAGAAACATCTTTATGTTGTGGTTTGACAGTTAGCAATTTTAGTAATGTACAGGGGTTCACGTGACAAATTTGGTTTCATTCTTAAAAGAGCACCAGGGGATGTTGCTTGGCGCTCATAAGGGCCCTCATGATCAGCTGATTTGGTGTCGTCCTCTGGGGCAGCGATCAGCAATCATTTTTGCATCAGAGGTTGCTTTAAGACATTTTTTGACAGACCTAGACGCACACAAATCCCACTAGCCTCATCACTGGCCCCTCTGCGCTCTGCCACAGTTGCTCTACCGCAAGTGGCGGAGTTTCTGATAAGGCAACCACTTGCGACTGAAATCAACTGAAATTGCCTTTGTGAATGACACAACACAACTCAAGCACTTTCCATTGCTCTTCTCCGAAAAAAAGAAATTGCTTGTGGTGCAAATGTGTACTGAAATACTAGAATCTGCTACACTTGTAAATGTTTTCTTGCACACCGACCAACTGCCATCATGGCCGGCATATGTGTGATGTTCTCCATGCAAACCTCCATTTAGTTTGCAGAAGCCATTCAGCAGAGTGTTCAAAGGGGCATAGAGAAGGTGAGTAAAATGTATTGCGGTTTACAGAGATTATCACATCGCTCGCAGCTAGGCCACACATAGTGGCGCAACATGACAGTAGATCATCAAAAAGAAAAAGCAATCGCCGGCAGCAAATGATATTGCTCTCTGCGGGACCAGGATGTGGGGAAGTGAATGCGACCCTGCTCATCTGCTGTCAGCAGCAGATAGTTTGGGCTTTTCGAACAGGTGTGCTGCAATTAATTGGATACAACAGGGGCGCCTGCACAGCAATGCATTTCAAAAATGAGACATCAAATAGTGTATTTGCTCAAATGGAGGCCAGAAAAAGCAGCAATAATCACTGGCTGTCTTTGACATAAACACACCGAACAACAAGGTATGCTGCGTTATTTGCAGTTATGTTGGGCCATCTGGTAGTAATTTGCATGCGCCTTCCTCAAGGTAAATCCTTAAAGTGACCATCTGCTGTAGTAGTTGTCATGTCAGAGGCTGTAGATTTGGCAATGCATTGGCCCTGCTTCCATCAGATGAACACAGTGGCTTTGTATGCGCTCTCAGAGATGTAAGAATCATTTTGTAATCTGGTTACATTGCTCATTAAAACTAATAGTGTGCTTACACATGCAGTATTTACATTTAAACCTCAAACAAATAATACCACTTTATCACGGGTGTCGGGTAGAATCCCCACGTCTCCAAAACCGTAACTTTTCAGGGAACTAAGAAAATGGCATCTTTGTTGAGTCATTAACAGTGCATCATCAAAAAAGCAACACTTTAGATACGTTGGAAAAATATACTGACCAACAGTATAGATTTGTGAAAAAATATGAAATTGGCCAATCCGGCCATCGAAAGGTTCCACCTGACAGTGTCAATGTAGTTTTTAAAAATCCCCAAGCCATCATCAAGATGGTGTTGTTGCTGAGTAAAAGAGCAACTTTATCCATCCATCAATTTTCTGTACCGCAGGGGCCTATTCTGACAAGGGTGTCGGGTGAGCTGGAGCCTATCCCAGTTTATAGGCATGTAGACAAAGAAACATTCACACCAAGGTGAATCTAGTCTTCAATTAACCTACTATGCATGTTTTTGGACTGTGGGAGGGAGCCCAGAGAAACCCAATGCAAGCACAGAAAGAGCATGCAAACTCCACACAGTAAAACCTGCGCACTGGTTTAAACCCGAACCTCAGAGAACATTATCTTCAACTCTTGGCAAATAAATTAGCGCGCAAAAGGGCAGAGTAGGCGTCATGGGCAGGAGAATAAGTGGCAGCCTTTCATTGACTTGTTTAGTGAAATAAAGGCTTAAAAAGGTTAAGTATTTTTTGACTGATAACTCTGCTCCCACCCCTTTCACCTCCTGCAGAAAGCCTTAATAGCATCCATCAATCTTGCTATATTTAACACAAGCTCCACTGTATCGATCCACACCCCAGAATAAGGATGGTCACACCGCTGGGAAGCCAAATGCAAACAAGTGAGCGACACATCCGGAAAAGCCAATTACATTACCGTCATATTTTGTCATTTGAGAAGGAAATTCAGTCAGGTAAGAAAATCTGTCCTGTTCAGCAGTAAGCGGAGGGATCCGAATGGAGTGTCGGCCTGAGGCAAGTGAAGCAAAGGCAGGAAAGCGGTCAGATTGCTAATTCAAGATGTCAAAATGTGTATGTGACATTCATCTGACATTTGCGTTCTCATGCTGTTTGCTGTGGCAAACGTGGTTCGTGTGGTTGTATTGACTCATTCTCGCCGGACTCTGGGACCTCTTCTCAACATTGTCCACAGACTCATGATGCAGAGCTGAATCATAGACGTGATATATTTATGTCACGGTCATATTCAACATTGCCGTGACATTTGACACATATCTATTGTACAGTTGCATAAAGCAATGACTCACCGATAACTGAGCTTCTATCGAGTGCTGACCGACTATGTTAAGATTGATATCTCACTTTTGTGAAGAAATAGTCGGTCTTTGACTTGCTAATTAATGGATATATCTTTGATAAATTCTGAACAAGGAACGTTCTTTAGCCCCAGTGTTCTCAAGACAATTGAACTATGAGCCATTAGATTCAAAGTGGCAGCTAATACTCTTTTTGCAATACAGGTACAGTCTCGGGAGGACATTAATACGGTATAGAGCGGGGGTCGGCAACACGCGGCTCCAGAGCCGCATGCGGCTCTTTAGCGACATCTAGTGGCTCCCTAGTGGAGCTTTATAAAAAATGTTTGAAAATGGAAAAAGATTTTGATAGCAGGCTAATATAGCTCAAATAGATATAGATACATGTTGCAGCTCCGAAAAAGGAGCGCTGTGGTGTTGTTTTTTAAAAACGTACACTTTATTTATGCTTTTAACAGTCTCGAAAAACACAGACACGTCTACTTTTGACTACGTGCCTCTCTCTTCTCTTCAACTCGAGAGGCGTTCAAAGACAGCCTCCGAAAAACGGAAATCCATGATCACTTCACTGACACTAAGAAAAGCGAAAATAATCCACCAAAACAAAAAATAAAGTGAGGAAATCACAAAATAAATTATATGGGGGCGTTTGTGAACACACAACAAATGAATGAATAACAAACAATTCTGAGACAGTCCAGTCTCTTACATACATACAGCATGTGTTTCCTTCATTGTAAGTTTTAAAGAAGGCTTTTATTTTTTTGTGGCTCCAGACATATTTGTTTTTTGTCTTTTTTTGTCCTATATGGCTCTTTCAACATTTTGGGTTGCTGACCCCTGGTATAGGCCAAACACTAAATCTGTGAATGAGTGTGTATCATAAATACAGCCCGCACATGTGCAGCTGCTGTATTTCCACTCAAAGGTGATCAGCATCACGCACCAGGAAGCAGCGGATTGATCAGCCCGGTTCAAATGGTAGGGGCCGTAGGTGCTAGAGGGGCACAGCGTCAATAAAATATCACATCTGCATTAAAATGCCATCTCTACCACGGATCCTGCGATTTCAGGGACACCGATTTAAAAGCGGTTGAAGTGTGAGCCTCCTGCCCCAGAAGAACATCTTCATTATTTATTGGCTTCATCTCTATTTGACTGTCTCACCAAGGTAGGGGGCAGGGATGTGGAGCTGTCATACTTGCTCCTGAAACAACATGCACTTAATGATATCACAAGCTTGAGCGGATTTGTGGGGGTGGGGTATGCAAACGGTGGAAATGATGGTGATGGTCTTGGCGTGGGCGGGATGAATGGCGACGCTAGGTAGGGTGAGGGCATTATAACATTAAATAATTGGCAGAGGATTCACATCGGATTTTCAGGTTGGGATTAGTGGCTGCATCGTATCAGGTGTCAACATTGAGTCTGAAGCATCTCCATGTGATCACAGCTTTTTTTTTAATCGATTCCAAATAATTTTGTGACTGATTCTCAAACATATAGATTTGAAAATGTATACTTGTCACACAATGCCCAAGAACAATTAAATAATTATCTTGAATTGATTAAGATTATAAGAGAAGATGTGTGGTGGGGCTTACTGCTTTGCATGTCTTCTTATTTACAGTATCCACTTTTTTTCTTCTGCCATTTTTCTTTTCTTAGCTGTTCTTTTTGCGGCTCCTGGGAATAAATGTCAGAAATAAGCCCAAAAAGCCCCCCAAAGATCACAACACACGTTGAGTTAATCCTTTGTCACTGTCTGAACTGAGCACTGATGAGATGATGTTCAGCCTCAGGAAAAAAAAAAAAAAAAAGGAAACACATCACCAAAATGGATCATTTGATGCTCTGTCGCGCTGCCTTCTTGTGTGGTATGCTGACGTCTCACGTGTCAAGGGTTCAAGCTATGGGTCAAATTTTGAATCCAGAAGAATTAGAATTTTGACAGATTCCACATTTTCAGATTGTCTAATGAGGTCTCGGTCAGGCATACTGTATCATCACAATGGGGCCACGGGTAAAACAATTCGCAGACACGTCATCACCATTTGATTGGGACATAAATCTGACTCTTTCATAAGAGGTGAGTCAGTCCACTAATCCACCTTTTTTTAGTTACGAATCAGTGGTAAGAAATTGATGGATATGGAAAATCAGCACTAGTGACTGTGCTTTGACCCTGACCTTGGCTCTCAAATCCAATAATCACGAACAGTAAACCTACACTTGCAATCATACTGTATGTTCACTGTTTAACCCTTTCAAGGACAGCGGTTACTGCAGTGGACGGCTTGTCATGTAATCAGGTTACAGGGTGCATGAAAGGGTTAATACATACCCTTACTTTCATGATCAGTCTTACCAATTTAGTGTTATTGGGGTTTTTTAGTTGCCACGGGCAGCATCTTATTCCATACTTAACAGCTCTCCCATTGCTAACCCCTGTTCTCAATGATCTTTGGAATTTGCATAGAACACGTCACACAAGTTCAAGTTATGTGTATGCGGGGGGTTTTTCACACGCACTCGAGCTATTTTTTTGTACCGCAATCATTTGACCTATTTTATGTAAGTCTTTTGTGTGTTGCTGTACTTGGGCTTGAATCATTTGTGGGAATCTGTTTAAACTGAGATCTGAGTAAGCTTACTGTGGGCTGGGGTTTCAATGACAACTTTATTGTCTTTTGGTAGTATTTTAGAAATTAGTATCAGTAATATTCTGCCTGTACAAATGCAAGAATACTGTACAGTACTTTTTCTGTCAGGGAAGTCGAATGGAACCAGTAGTGTAGACCCACACTGCATTAAAATGAGAGGCATTGACAATATTTTCGACTCATACAGCGGCATAAAAACATCCAAGCATTGTCAAAACCCCTCAGTATGATGCATTGTAAATGAACAATGTGGTGTGTGTGCTTTTCCACCCCACTGCAGTTGCAGATGCTTCACTCCAGCTGGTCACCTTTTTGTGATTATTCTATTTGGGTTTTGACTTCATGTGTCAATAGATGCAGGGGCGGGGCTCATGTTTTATGCATGATGGGCTGAGGTCCGGTAATGTCAGCAAGATCAAAACGCTGAATCAGTCAACATAAGCACTTGTCGTCGTATAATTTGGTTAACGTGAACAAAAGACTCTGCGGTTCACAAATGCATGTTTTGTGGGTGTCTTTAAGTCGGTGAAAAATGTTGTCACCCTGAGCTTCTCGTTTGCGTGAATTGTGTTCGGAACGATTTTCAGGAGGAGGCCTCCACCTGACCTCTGCAAGATCATCAGCAACAATAATGCCTTTGGGGCTTTAATTCAATGCTGCACTGCACTTGCACTCAACAACAATACACTACATTACACACGATATTGGCTTTTTCACTTTCACATTTTCCATTCACATTTAGGAGTGATCAACATGAACGCATTATTAGTCTAAGGTTCGCAATGATTTTACAACATTAACAAAGCAAAATTGCAGGAAGTACAATTCTAAGACTAAAACATGGGAAAAGATGCAGATTAAAAAGACGGAGAAAGAACGTTGGCCAAACTCTTAAGGTATATTATATCGATATTGATATATATATATATATATATTTATAGTTTCTAGTTTTTGAATTGTTTCACACAATAACGTGCCTAGCTGCAATATGTACAGGAGTACCAATAGGAGTGGAAAGGGCTTAAAATATTTCTCAATTCCAAGAGGCAACAGGCCATTTCAAACACATTGCAGGAGCCTGTGGCTGTAAACTTTTCAACACAGACTGTATCGAGGACATCATCGCGTTTGCGGCGCTCATTTCGTATCTGGTGAGTTATTGTGGCCATTTGGTTTTACTCAGGGGTGTGCAAACTCGGTCCTCAGGTGCTGATGTCCTGGCTGTTTTCCATCTCTCCCTACTGAAACACACCTGATTCAAAGGATCAGCTCAGCAGCAAGCTCTGAAGAAGCAAGATAACAATCCGGATCATTTGAATCAGTTGTGTTGCAGCGGGGAGAGATGGAAAACAGGCAGGACATCTGCCATTGAGGACCAAGTTTAACTTCTATGTCTTGAAATGTTGAGTAAGTGGTCAGGAATTGTCGAATAATGGCAAGGTGTTTGCTACTGGTGACACCTAGTCAACTCATTCATCTATGATGAGCTTTGGTGCCCAATAGCTTCATGTAACTTAAGCTTTTAATTTGTTAGCATGATTGTTTTTTATGTTTACCGTAGCCATTTTTCCGTGGGCATTTCAGAACACCTCGGCGACTTAAAAGGAGCCCTACGATTCGGTCCCCGCAAGATCATCGTCGAAACAATTTGATGAGATTCTCAGTTCCATTTTATTCAGAATTCAAAATCATCTTTATTGGCCAAGTACAGTCAAACCTCGGTTTTTACGTCCATAATCCGTTCCAGAAGGCTGTTCGAAAACCGAAATTGTTCGAAAACCGAAACCACGCTCTTTTTAAAATAAAATGTTTACTGAACACGTCTACTCACAATGGAAAGCAACACCAGGAAGCGTTACTTCCTCGTCTACCTGAAGAAGCGTCACTTCCTCGTGTAAGGAAGGCGAGAGGAGTCAAATCGTGCATTCAAGTGCGCTCAGTTTGTTTGAGAACCAAAATTTGTTCGTCATTCAAGGCATAAAAAACTCGAAATATTTGGTCGAAAACTGAATTGGACGAGAACCGAGACGTCCAAAAACCGAGGTTTGACTGTATGTGGACACATGTGGAATTTGTGGAATTTGTCTCCGGTAGTACAAGCTACACTGGCATCATCATAAACAAGGACATGACAACCTAACAAGCTAACCTAACAAGCAACAAAACAAACATCGGACTAGCTGGCTGCGTTACTCACCCTGCATTGCAAGTAGAGGAGGCTGTGAGTTTGTCTGTAGTGTGTATCAAACTGGTACTCTTTCACATTAATCATAACTCAACAAGTAGCTCTCGCTTTGAAAAAGCTTGTTGACCCCTGTGTTACGCAATGATATGGAATATTCACAGAGCCGAACCAATAATGGAAAGCCACACTTAGTGCCACTTTACGTGAAGGATCTCATTCTCTGACACTCTCAATCTTTTTTCTATTAGCGAAACTATTAGCAAAGTGCTTCAGTTTAATTTATATCTGTGTGTTTAAATTGTACAGTCGCGACAGAGCATGAAAGATCAATCAAAATCTGACCAATTTGCCGAGAAGCCAGCTTTCAATCCATCCAGCTGTTTTTATTCCACTAATCTAGATTTGGGCACTATTAACCTAGGCAGAGAAGCTCAGGCTACCCTCCCCCTGGCCACTTCGCTAAGCTCTTCCGGAGGGGATCCCGAGACATTCCGTGGCCAAGCTGACACACATAGAGCTCTTTTCGAAGACAACATATCTATGGTGGGAGGCAAATGGCCGATTTAATGTGAGTACAAGGCTCGCTGGTTGTTGTTGATTTGGTAAACGGGTCTCTGCCAAGCTCAATGTGCAGCCGCAACACAAGGAGTGTCGTTGGAGATGTGCCTGGCAGAGTGACAATTTGGTGGCAGAAAGTCAAGTTAAACACAAGTGTCAGCTCAGGATAGACCGCTCGTTTAACACAATTTTGTTCCAGTTGGAGGCAGAATACCAATACCGAGCTCTGCAGACAAGTATAATGGATGTCCGAAATCCATTCATTAAACACATTATTATTATTATTATTATTATTATTATTACTATTGGTTTGGAAAATAGATGGATTATTATTATTCATAGTCGTAGTAGTAGTAGTAGTATGTTTTTATTGCTGTTTATCATTATTCTTTCGGCAAAGCTTTGTGAGCACACTAATGTTGAGATGGGACTTCACAGAACAGATGTTTTGGACCTATCCTCTTTACCCATGTCAACAAATCTGTCACCTGCACCCTTAGGTCACAACTGACGCGCAGTGTTTCGAAGGAATGAGAGGAGCTATTTTGATTGGCCGTGGTCAAAGATGGCTGTGATCACCCCCACAGCGGTGTAGGACCTCTCCCTCTCAGATACACCTACCTGCACTCACCCGCGAGGTTGCTCACGCCGAGTCTAATCAGCCTCCATGTAGAGTAATGCAGCGTGCCACGCAGGATGAATGCTGTTTAAAAAAAAAAAAGTCCATAGTCTCGTCAGTGCGTCGTTTTCTACAGGGCCTCTTCTTGGTGGAATATGCCATGAGTGAAACTACTAACACTGGAAAAAAAAGACACAAAGTATTGACATTTCATGTAATTAGAATCCAATTAAAACATCCGGCCCTCGGAAGTCTTCGTCTGAGAGCGATAATAGGCATATGTTGAATTATGAAAGACTCTCAAAGCTTTCTGTTGCCGTGTATTGCGCTTCCAGTTGACCATGCTCTGAGTAATGAATTCATCCAAAGTAAGGTTGGAAGAACGGTCGGTCTAGAAATAATAGGGGATGCTCCTTTGTTGAATATTAACGCTATTCAGCTAAGTACACCCTCGTCCAAGTTAATTAAGCTTGACATTAAATGAATACACGTGTGTTGGAGAAGGAGAGAACATTGTGGATGAAGAGGACCTCTCCCTAATTGAGTTTGCGTCTGAATCCGCCATTGACGGCGCCTTTGTTCTGCCAGGAAAAAAAAAAGACGTGCAGCTGAAGTAAGCTCTGCGTACGTGGCTCTCGACGCATGTGTCTGTTGTTGAAGTCATTCTTAGCATGAATTTTAAAAAATCATTCTTGACCTACATACTAAATGGGAACATATGTCAGGAAAATCATGTCTTTCACGAAGGTAAGCGGAGATCCCCCTTCAGCAACTGTTCGGTGTGACTCTGCTACAATGAGAGTGATTGTGTAATTATTGTGACGTGTGTGCGCGCATCTCACTGAAGCCTTTAAATACTAGCCTCTCATGCAAAGCCTTTAGGATCGATTCTGGGACTGCATGCTGCACCTTGTGGCTGTACGTGTCATTTTTTTTTTTTTTTTTTACTTCATAAAGGTCAGATTGCTTTGACGCAGTGATGAAGAATAATTGGGGTTTTGTTTGGCTCCAAGGCTCCTGAATATGCTCTGATTATTTTCTGTTGTGTGCTTTCACTCAAAATGCACTTGTATGTTAAACATGAGTTTTTTGTTCATTAATAACTCCCACAGAAGTTAATCTCTGTTGAATATTAAATAGCTAATATTAATCTAAATGAAACCAACAGACATGGTCAAAAGCTTAGCGGTGTGCATATAAAACACAAACTTAATTGGAAAACAAAAAACTGAAAACATCTCCAGGCGCACGTCAACGTCCGAATTTAATTGGTTTTGTGACTCGAAATGTTTGCAAATCATCTTTATCCATTCCTGCCCCCGAATTATGTTATATTTACACACACGCGCGCGCACACACACACATATATTAACATTTTAATCGGTGTGTGGTTGAACATAAATACAGTACAATGAAAAAAATAAGTGAAACCATAGTTCACTATGAAGAAATAAACACACTCAACAAACAAAAACCAAAGTGCTTAAATGTGGAGGATCGGACAAGAGCTAATCTGTTGGAAGAGTCTCTTTTTAAAGTACCATAATTTTATTCAGGTGGTTTTTTTTCTTTTGTGTGTTTCTGTTGTTGTTTGAGAAAGTGTCGGAAAACATATACAGTCAAACCTCGATTTTCGTCCATAATCCGTTCCAGAAGGCTGTTCGAAAACCGAAATTGTTCGAAAACCGAAAATGTTTACTGAACACGTCTGCTCACAGTGGAAAGCAACACGAGGAAGCGTCACTTCCTCGTGTAAGGAAGGCGAGAGGAGTCAAATGGTGCATTCAAGTGCGCTCAGTTTGTTTGAGAACCGAAATTTGTTCGTCATCCGAGGCATAAATAACTCAAAATTTTTGGTCGAAAACCGAATTGTACGAGAACCGAGACGTCCAAAAACCAAGGTTTGACCGAACTTATTGTCAACATGAAAATAAATTATTTGGGAAAAAAAAAAGTAATTATTTTAAAAAAAAGAACAACTCTTGACTAAAATGAGTAAAATCATTTTGAGTGTGCTTATACATGCCAAAGAAACACTTAACGGTATTTGTTGTCTTCGACTTGATATTTGAATAGCTCTTAATTGTTACCTTTGAATGATCTGACTTGAGTTTTCCACCCCCACTGTGTGTTAATAAATGTGAGACTCGATCACCTGTAAACATGCCCTCCCTTCTTCCCTTCTCATAGCCATGGCCGACTTCCATGTCCAACCAGAGCCAGTGCATGCTGAGGAGTCTGGTGTGGCCAGATTCCAGTGCCAAATCCACGGCCTACCAGAACCTGTTATTAGCTGGGAAAAAGACGGGCGTCCTGTGAACACCAAGGATAAGAGGTCTGAATTGCAATAGAGTATGACACTTTAGCTTTGTGTCACTTTATTGTTATTTTCAATTAGACTGAAGTAATAAAAATGATGGAGTCACATATTCTCAATAAGTCAGGCTTCCCTTCATCTACATGAGGCATTCCCAGGCCAACTGTTAAGTCACGGTCGGAGTCCCTACACTGTGTATAAGATCTGCTTTGAGGCTCCCTTTGGGTTTGACATGCCTAGAAGCCCAAACCAGGGAGGTGTCCACGAGTCGTCCGTAACAGATACAGCAGCCAACTTAAGTGGCTCTCCCTAACGTGGAGGAATAAGCGGCTCGCTCGACTCGGAGTCCCTCCTGGATGGTTAAGAGGTTCACCTGACAATATCTCTGGGGGTGATGTCCACTGCTTGTATCCATAATCACGTTCTTTGAGTCGCTACCCAGAGCTCACAACTCTTATGTGCTCAGAGATTCGAATGGGAATGTAAGTGGGCCAGATAAATTGAGAGCTTGGCTGTTTGCCTGAACTCTCTCTCGCTCTCTTTGCACCTGTCAATCTCCAACATGAAACGTGAAAAAGACTCAAAGACATGTAAGCCTTCCATATGATGAACCATATAAACATTCAAAAAGCGCACCATCTACAAGCAGCAGAAATGAGAGCTTGGCCACAAAATTGGGAACCTTAGAGAATTTAGCTGAACCGAGAAACGTGGTCCTTAAAAATATTGTAATAATTTGCACCTCCGTCTATCCGTCCATTATCTGTCACATTCATCCTAATTTTCTCTTTTAGGTACACGCTTCTCCCGACAGGTGTTCTGCAGATTACAGGAGTGCGTGAGGAGGACAGTGGGAAGTTCTTCTGTGTGGCTCATAACAGCGCAGGAGTGAAACACAGCGCTGAGGCCCTCCTTTCTGTTTCAGGTTGTTACATTTCACAACTTTAACAGCAGCATACCACGAGCAGTCTGGTATTCTCCCTTTGAACAAACTCTTGACTAGCTTCACTGTATATTTAAACTTTTGGCTCCGGATCCTTTGTTGTGCCTGTCACCATTCCGGTATACTGTACTCCCAAGATCTTCTAAACCTATTGTTTATCTGTCAGATCTTACAGATAGAGCATATTGGTCTGGGCTACTCAGAAATCCAATTAAAGGATGCCATCCATCATCCCATTCCTATCTTCAATACCTACCTTTCTTTTTCCAGGCTCCCAGTCATCTGTTTACAAAGAACCAATGATCCTAGTTGGTCCAGAAAATCTCACTCTCACTGTTCACCAAACTGCCATTTTGGAGTGTGTGGCGACAGGATACCCTCGCCCCATTGTGTCTTGGAGCAGGCTAGGTAATGAAAAAAACATGTTGCGATTACGTCAAATTTTTGTCTGTTTTTTTGTTGTTTGTATTATTCTGCATGTCATACAAGTGCACACCCTATCAAATTGCCGAGTCATGCATGCTATATCAGCGTGAGAGTCTCACTTGTGATGTATCCACATTAGTATTCCCACACCCACGCAGCTTTGATTTGTCTCCGGTTGTCTGATGTGTTTTCATCCATATGGTCTTGTTTCAGTGTAACATGTTTTGTATCTGATGCAATGGGACGACGTAAGACTTAAGGGATGATCATAAATAGGCTTTTGATAACTACATGCCTCATCTCCTCAGGAAGCTGGGAGGAAAGAGAGGAGATCCTGGAGACTAATTGCTTTGCGGGGCTGAGACATATGCAATTAGGTTCCCACCCACCCTCGGTGCACATTGTAATTCTTGAGTCTAACACAAATCTGTCTTGATCAGTTTATCAATATGACATGTTTTCCTTACCTATAATCCAAACTGATTTGCTCCTCGAAACATGAACTGGTGCCCCTTTCCTCACCGGGTGAAGCACAATCACATCGACGTTCTAGTCTTCCACATCTCGAGAATGCAAATGCTAGCACAATGGGATTTGTACATGCTAAATTACATCAAAGAGGCTGGAATAAGATGCATAATGAAGCTAATAGTTTCACATCACTCATTGCTTAATGCTGGAGTTTGTTTGCTACTATTCATTGTGCTCCACTACACCCTGCGGGCTCCAGCTCTTTCTTTCCTGACACTAAGTTAATTAGTTCCTGGCTGAGGGAACGGGAGAGAAAGACATTTTGCAGTCAAGGAGGCAAATAGAATAAAGGTGCTGTTGTTTAGACAAAGCTGGACTGGTGCTTTGCAGTCCAGCGGGAGGTTGTGGAAACATACAATAAACTTTATCATTCCCGGCGCTGAGAAAGAGGAAAGCAATGAATAGTTTGCCCCAGCAGAGCTCAAGTCACTGTTGAAGTGAGCATTTTTTTTCCCGTCCTTTTTGATTTAGCTCCTATGTAGACGGTTGTCAACGTTCTCAAAACCCAATAACTGAGATGATCAACATCTTTATTTCATTATTGTGCGCTTTTAACGTTGGGTGGTCAATTGCAAACTTGCATTTGCAGCGGCAAGGACATTGTGAAAATGTTAAAAAATGTCCTTGTGAGAAGTAAAAGTGTGAACTTTATGAACCCTGACAAAACCTGAAAATTCGCTATGCTCACTTGAATGCGCCCGCTCAGTGAGATACGGGCTTAAGTGTCTCCTATCTCAAAAAACAAACAACCCCACCTCCAGATATTATTATTATTACAGTATTATCATCCATCCATTGTCTGAGCCGCTTATCCTCACGAGTCTCGCGGGCATGCAAGAGCCTATCCTAGCTGTCTTAACACGGGTCACACATCGACGAACAACCATCCGCGCTGACACTCACACCTAGGCACAATTAACCTGCCATGCATGTTTTTGGAATGTAGGAGGAAATTGGAGTACCCGGAAAACCCACGCAGGCACGGGGAGAATATGCAAACGCTACACAGGAAAGCCAGAACCGGGATCGAACCCACGACCTCTGCACTATGAGGTCCACGCGCTAACCACTGGGCCCAGCTGGCCACCCGCTATGACAACATATCAAATGAAAATTGAACCAATTGAATAACATTTGAAAACATGACTTCTCACAGGAATGTACTCGTTTTAGCATATCCAAAATCAAGGATTCACAGGAAGCTGATGTGAGTGTTTTGTTATTATCTCTATCGCAGTGACCTCCGCATATATCTTATCATCACCATTTGTTCTCAAGTACTGTACACTCAAAGAAGCACTGCCAGAACTGGCGGTTGCATCCTTGAATTTAATAGCACATCGACCGAGACACAAATTGCTAAAGGTTTGTCCTAGCATAAGTGAAGACCACTTATCCATGTTGAATTTAAATACACAAAAAAATAGCTCAATAAGGTTCTTCTAAATTTGGTATTAATAAAAAAAATAAACCATGTATTCTCGCCTATTCTTAAATTGTATTTGCAAGCCATGTTCTCTCTAACTTTCCATTCGGCTGAGCATTCTCATGGACAGCTAAACCAGTATCACACCTGTCCAAAATCTGAGATCACAACACATTACATGAAGAATGTAGGTATGTTACACAAAAGTGTGAACACCTATAAATTGAAATAGAGCATATCAATGAATGGAGATTTCTGATAAGAATAAAATTAGCCTGAGTTTATACTTGGTAAGGATTAGTTATGTATGAAGGCTTTTGTGCCCAAATTGACTTGTCCAGAAATCAATGTAAAGTATACTTAAAATAAAGAAATGTGTGATCATTCAAATCGTTCCTATACTGTTTGGCTTCAATATTTGCCATCTTACTTACTACAAAATCCATTTTTAATGGAGAGTGACATGAGTGATGCTTTTCATCACAATACGAGAGTATAACAGTGGCTATAAAGGTCAACTAAATTTTGAATGTTGAATTGAATTGAATCTGACTTTTATTTGGTCTCCCATAGGAGAAACTTGTCTTGGAGGACAGGCCCTCTGTGCTGCTACATACAGTGAACAAAATCGTACACGTCCACTACACAACGTAAATTGGACAATTACATACGATACAAGACAATATAAACTCTTCACACATTGGACACTGCATTACAGTCATATGCCCCCCCCCATATGGGCCCCCCCATGCCCTCATGTCCTCCCGCTTGTCTGTCTGCCTCCCTCTAATTGCTTATTGATTAAGATGCTAGCCTGCGGTATGAATGAGTTTTTATATCGGTTTAATTTGCAGAGAAGAGTCCTATACCTCTTTCCTGAGTTTAGGAGCTCGCATTGGGAATGTAACACATGGGAAGGATTGTCTAAAATGTTGTTGGCCTGTTGAATGATGGACTACACATATATGTCCTGGGGAGCAGGACATATATTACTCATTACTAAGTTATTACTCATTACAGCTAAGTGTTGAGATGCTTCACTTGTTACATGAGAAGGATTTTAGGGATCTAGGATCAACATTCTAAAGTTCATACTTTTTAAATTTTCAACACCGCTTATCCTGAAGAGGGTAATTGCTGGAGCCTAGTCCCAGTCGTCTTCGGGCAGTAGGCGGGGGACACCCTGAACTGGTCGCCAGCCAATCGTAGGGCACAATCAGACGAACAACCTGCCCTCACACTCACACTTAGGGACAATTTAGAGTCTTCAATCAGCCTGCCATGCATGTTTTTGGAATGTGGGAGTACCCGGAGAAAACCCACACAGGCCCGGGGAGAACATGCAAACTCCACACAGGGAGGCCGGAGCCGGAATCGAACCCTGCACCTCCTGCACTGTGAGATCGACATGCGACTGTAGCTTTTAACTTGTTGTATGGCTAAGGCAGTCACCAGGGCTTGCAGTAATGTCTAAAATGGATGACCAACACCGAAAGGCATAAATTATACCACTGGTCGCTCTCTGCTTCTCTGCTCTTTTTTTATTTGATTATTTAAAAAAAAAATTTAGTAAACAAGTGCTTTGCTCATCAAGGGTGTGATCCTTGATTCACACGCTGAAACCTACAAGTTTCAACACTCACCTTTTGTAAAAATTGCCCTGAAGTACATGTGTTCGGCGGCTCCTACTGTGTACTGTATGAGTGAGCGAGCCAAAGTGTGATCACCTGCATGTCGTGCATTGGTGAAAAAGGCAGCTGGGGCTGCCAGAACTCATGTGAATTACACGACACATGACCATCCACATGACATATATAAGTTGCAGTGATATGTTTCGATTGTGCAAAGACATTTAGGAAGTCAGCATCGAAGATCCTTTCCTCCGATCGGTTACGAGCGATTTGGTGAGGTGACGAGTGGGCAACATGAATTACTGGATAAGCCCACATCAACTTGTTGGGCGGAGAGCAATGGTCTTGTGTGACAGTGACGACACTGCATGTGTGCCTGCCTTGCATTTCAGTCTTCTTTTTTTTAACATATGAGGAGAATATGAAAATCCAAAATGCTAATACAGCTCAGGTTTGATTTTTGACATTTTGATTTTTTTGTTTGTTTGTTTGTTTGTTTTAATTCGCTGCTTACATTTGCTGTGCGCTGAGAGGGTGTGAGAAGTGCGCAATTGCTCATGTGCACTTGCGGGGATTAGGTTCTAAATTTAATCCACAATAAGTGAAATCCGCAAAGCAGGAAACATAGTTTTTTAGAATGATTACGCTACTGTAAGTCCAGTGGTTAGCACGTCGGCTTCACAGTGCAGAGGTACCGGGTTCGATCCCAGCTCCGGCCTCCCTGTGTGGAGTTTGCATCCGGTTTCCTCCCACATTCCAAAAACATGCGCAGGCTCGTTGGGCACTCAAATTGTCCCTAGGTGTGAGTGTGAGCGTGGACGATGGCAACCAATTCAGTGTTGCCCGAAGACAGCTGGGATTTAGTGAGGATGAAGCGGTTCGGAAAATGGATGGATGGATGGATGCTACTGTATATTTTTTAAGGCTATCAGACTCACCATAAAAGTTTTTTCACATTTCACTCTTGTTTAAACATGCGCAAGTCCAAACCTTTGCAAGAAAAATAAGTATACAGTATTATTATTTATTATTGTACAGGAGACAGGTCATAAAGTAGGTGGATTAAAATTGGTCTGTGGTAACTGGGTCCATACGATTCGCGGTTTGTAAGATGTCAAAAACAGCATGCAAAACAACACAGAAAAAAATCTGCGATATAGCGAGTCGGCGTAAGGTGAACTGCAATATAACGAGGGACCATTGGATAAAAAATGAACATCTAAGGTTGCTCATACAGCAACATAATGCATGCTCATTAGATCAAAGTGGTTGTGGCATAAGCAGTTGACACGCCTCGTTCTGTACTCACTTATGTTGTCTTCTCAAATGCCTGATTGCTCTCCTTTTTCCTTTTTAAGATGGGCGTCCCATCGGCGTGGAGGGTATCCAAGTACTTGGCACTGGGAACTTGATGATTTCCAACGTTGGCGTGCAGCACTCAGGAGTTTACGTGTGCGCTGCTAACAAACCAGGGACCCGTGTTCGCAGGACTGCTCAGGGACGTTTAGTGGTTCAAGGTGAGTCCTGGAGGACAGGAATGTCCCATTCTCAAATTTGTCTGCATACTGTATCACTTATTGTGTGCTTATTCTTGATCACATGAATGATAAATTGTCGCCTCATTTCCCTTTTCTTACTCCACTAAATGCACCTAAGCCAAATAAAGTGCATGAAATTAGGGCCCCATGTCTAGAAAACGTCTCGGAAAACATATAGAGCAGGGGTGTCAAACTCATTTTAGTCGAGGGTCAATTTGGAGTTACATCTTCGCTCGGAGGGCCGTTATGACAGCAAAACCACAAAATTATCACTTATACACAACAAATTAATAGATTACTAGTTTTGAGATCAGTCAAGTCAATTATAATAGCTTGTTCAATTATTTTTCAAGTATAAATATTGCAAAATCTCAGTGTTATTTATTACATGATAATTTGACATTTCTGTACAGATTTTAGCAGGTTGACACACATGATTTGCTTTCGCGGGCCCCATAAAATGACTTGGCGGGCCGGATCTGGCCCCCGGGCCTTGAGTTTGACACCTGTGATATAGAGTGCACCGTATTTTATATCGAGAGTGTTTATTTTTTCCCCAATGAATTTCAATGGGCATCATTTATACGCCCCTACACCTCGATCGTACAACATATTGTTGGGTGCAGGGGAACCAAAAGGGTGATCTATTTTTGGTATCAGAGTCATTTGGAGAACTGTGGGACACAAAGACATCAGTATGATCGACCTCCGTAGACTTGCAGTTATGCTAAAAAGTCATCCTGAACCCCCGTTGAGGCTGCAATTCTTTATGTTCTCAACTCATCATTTGCATTTGATCCAGCAAGTTGACATGTTGATGTGGTTAGAGATAAGTGTGGTTTTAACGAATAAGATGAGGACAAATGTGTACATCCTTGTGCATGACATCTCCCCAAGCAGGAAACATCTTTCATTCACTCTGGTGTGACATTGATTAAACCGGACCGCACTTTACTTTAGCCGTATTGATCCTGGTCAATACTTCATTTTATCTTCCTGTCAAGTCAAACACAAGCATCTCATCCTTACAGGGGGAAAACAGATGTTAATGAGGTGCCACTGTCTGTGTTTTTGCGATTGATTTTTGTGCAGAAAAGATGGATTGTGAAGTCTGAATATATGTACGTTCGGAATATGGTTTAAGAACAGGTTTCGGAAAATCTTATATACTCAAATGGCCATTTAAACCCGCTCACACAAGCCACAAACCCTTTTGATATCAAAAGTGAGGATAATTACGGAATCATGCAACTGACAATGTGTAGAAAACATTTTTGACTAGTCGATACGTTTGAATGTACTGTATTAAATTACATTTAAACACACGTATTTGTAGGCTAAATGCCATAAACGTAGCGTTTTTTGCCATAAAGCAACCGGGTATGGACTTGCGTATCTGCTATTTTTTTTAGCATTTGGCCTACATTCTACCAATACTGAGAGGTGCATTGTTCGATCTTGGCTGCCACCTTCCTGTGTGCAGTTTGCATGTTCTCGCCGGGCCTGCGTGGGTTTTCTCCGGGTACTCCGGTTTCCTCCCACATTCCAAAAACATGCATGGCAGGTTAATGGAACACTCTAAATTGTCCCAAGGTGTGAGTGTGAGCACACATGGTTGTTTGTCTATGTGTGCCCTGTGATTGGCTGGCAACCAGTGCAGGCTGGACCCTGCCTACTGCCGGAAGACAGCTGGGATAGGCTCCAGCACGATCCACGAAGTCTATGAGGATAAGTGGATTAGAAAATGGATGGATAAACCAAAATGCATTCAAAAGTTAAACAAGTAAACATTGTTTATTCATGATTTTTAGCTTTTTTTTAATCTGCAATCCATCATTTGCAATTTGCAATCTGCATTTTTTCCCATAATGCCATGGGCTATTGACTTGTAGAGGGACTGGGCTGGCCTGAAGTAATGACAGAAGGATGACTATCGTCCTGACGTGCCGACCTCTGAATTTAATTAGGTGCATGTATGTCACTGATCCTAGATTAATGTGCATGTTGAGGGGCCATCCTGCAGGGTTAGATGGGCCATAAACTTCGAGAAAGGCTCGTCCTCACCTCACCCCACACCGCCCTCCGGTCGCCGAAAATGTCTCTAGTCATGTGTAACGGATGTCAGTGCTTCGCGCTCCCAAACTGGAGGTGCGGCGTTGATCCCCGAGTTGGATGGATGCCACAACAGTAAAAACAGCACTGCATGATGAAGGAATGTGCACCCCGATATTTTTGTTTGTTTGTTTTTTGTATTTTTTTAATGATAGATCGTTAACTTTGTTGTGGAATGATTCTCATAGAGAGAGAAAGACAGACAGACAGCAATCGAGCGAGCCGAGCGTGTGCCGTAGGGCTGTCACGATCTAATAATTTTAGAATTGATATTCCTAATGACTCTTCTATCGAATAATTGAGAAATATCAAGACATACAAAAAGATCCACACGAAGGCACATCTTAAGGAAGAAAATCAATAAAAAAAGATCTAGCCTGGTACGTGGAGTGGTGCGTGGCCATGTGCTTACCTGCCGCAAGTGCGCCGATGGCCCGTTGCTGGAAACAAGGACCGTTTCATTGTGCTGGCATGTCCTTTTTTTTTTTAAATTAAAACATATTAATAAAGGGCTTCACAAACCTCCTCAGTCAGTATCGAGGCTGTGGCAATTATTTCAGTATGATAAATCACCACTAGATGGCAGGACATGTTTTGATCAGATCTTGTTCGCACACAGTATCAATGGGTGTTGGTTGTGGTATGGCGATGCTATGCCGCGCTGTGATGTGCGGAAGCAGTGTGGTGTTGAGAACTAGTGCTGTCAAGAGATTTTAAAAAAGGTGAGATTAATTCATTATGATCTGTAATTAATTGATCTAATTAATTTATATTTTAATCTAATCTAATCATGGAAAACCCCTATTTACATTTTCAATCCATTACATTATTGAGGCAGATCAAAAGAATGACATCACAAAAAAATGCATTATAAAGTATTTTATTGTTTTCAAACACACTTGAACAGATACAGTCCTAGCCGTTTACTTTCTGCTATATTTGAGACTAGTCCCAAGTCCTACCTGCAACCTTTAGTTTCGACCACCAGGGAGAATATCACTGTTTTTTTTTGCAAATCTCCAAATAATTACAAAATAAAAATAAAATAGAACATCAGGTCAATAAAAAGTGCTTAGTTTAACACATCAAAAACAGTAAGAACACTTTTCTGAGCAATACAAGTACTGAACACTGAACTTGCTTCAGATAATAAAGAATAAAGCATACCCATAAATCACAGTGCTGTAAATTAGCACTTCAGAAATAACACTGTTCATCATTACAAAATAAATGTCTGAAATAAACATCAATCACTTCTCATAGGCTACAGAGGACACAGCAGCTATTCTATTCTGACTTCATGCCTCGTACGCCGGGGGTTCTCCTCGAATTTAGTTTGGCGAAGAGCTTTGCTATGACTTGCTCTATTGCTAACTCCTTCAGTGCTAATGTTAGCTGTGGCCGCACTTGCGACTGGGTGCTTTGCATTGATGTGGTAGGCTAAACTTGAGCTGCTTCGGTGGCAAGCAAACTCCTTCTTACAAATCAGGCACAACACTCTATCAATAGTGCCGTCAAGGCCTTTTTGGAATGATATTTTCCATTCATTGGCCCGAGAACTCTCACACGCTCCTCCGTTTTCTCACCGCTGCTTACCTGGCCCTCCCAACTCCAATGGGAGCCTATCAGCTTCTGCGAAGCAAGCCCAAACATAATGACAGCCAATCAATGTCCGCTTCAGGCTGTGACTGACAATTGTTTCCCCACCCTCAACAACTCGAACACAGGAAGGCCACACATAAAAAGGGATCTTATAAAAAGGCAACCCACCTAGAGAAACAATAAAATTAGAGATTAAAATGTAGATTAACATGATTAAAAAAACATAATGCGCTAAATATGACTGTAATTAATTATTCGCAATTAAGGTGATAATTTGACACCTCTATTGAGAACATGGATAAAATACCGGCAGCTAACTCTACAACAGAGCTTTTTCAAATAAAAATAAAAAAAGATGACAAAGTCCCATTGTCATCTTTGATGAACAGATGCACACAGGCACACAAACACACGTGCCCACACAAAGTTCAACGTTCATGAAAATTTCATGCATAGGTCATGCATCAATGCAGTGTTTGTCTTGCAATAAACTGTTATTTTGCAATCAAAGTGACCTTTTTTGTTTTGTTTATGTTGTTATTTAGTAGGTTAGTAGTTTAGATATTTGAGGTATCACAATTGCAAAAAAAAAAGAAAAGAAAAATAGCATCAAAGTGAAAGTTCTGCTTGAAATGCATCCTTTCACAAAAAGTTATTTTTTTTTTTAGAATTTTTCTTGGAAACGAATACTTTCAAGAAACTTACCAATGTTCAACTGCTGCTTCCCAAAGAATGTAAAAGGTAGAAATATACTTTGTTTCCTGATGAAAGAAGATGGTTAAAGCTTTCTTTTGGTAGGTTGCGTATATAGGTAGAGAACTCCGTTTTCTGTAGGCCTTCAAATATTTGTCAAAATGGTCAAAAATGGCTGGCACTGGCTCTCCCAATCTGAGAAAAACGGCTGGCATGAAATGAGTTTAAGAGTGCGACTCACTGTAATCATGGACCTGCATCACATTGGCCTGCTATTTATTTTAGTTTATTCTTTATTGCACTCCTTTTCAGAAAATCCATCCATCCATCCATTTTCCGAACCGCTTTATCCTCACTAGGGTCGCGGGGGGGTGCCGGAGCCTATCCCAGCTGTCTTCGGGCAGTAGGCGGGGGACACCCTGAATTGGTTGCCAGCCAATCGCAGGGCACACAGAGACGAACAACCGTCCACGCTCACACTCATACCTAGGGACAATTTAGAGTGCACAATCAGCCTGCCATGCATGGGTTTTCTTTGGAACGTGGGAGGAAACCGGAGCACCGGGAGAAAACCCACGCAGGCCCGGGGAGAACATGCAAACTCCACACAGGGAGGCCGGAGCTGGATTTGAACCCGGTGCCTCAGCACTGGGAAGCCGATGTGCTAACCACTGGACTACCGGGCCGCCCCCTTTTCAGAAAATGTTTTTGCATATTTCAGTTGTTTCGTTTTACCTACCCCCCTAGAAATTAAATAAAGCATTTAATTGAGTTGTGCAGGCTTCAGGTCACATTAGTAAAGAAAAAAAAAGTTTTGTATTGGTTTACTTTGCTCACAATTGTTTGTATCACAAAAACCTGGCATTTAGACCGGGGTCTGTAACCTTTTTACATCCACTGTCCAGTATATCCATCCAGCCATCGTACATGCCCTCTTTATCATTACATACAAGCTGAAGCCTATCCAAGGTGACTTGGGCCGAGAGAAAGGGTACATCCTTGACTAGTCGCCAGTCAAACTTAGGGCACACACTGTATACTCAAACAACTATTGACACTCACGTTTCTGGACATATAAAGTTGACAATAATTTTGCAATGTGCAAAGTGCATGGGAAGTGTGGGCAGATAATTCTAATTCCACAAAGGAGTATTAAAACTTTATTAAAACTTGCGCAATTTAATATATAATTTATAATATTATGGGAATCAAGTCAGAAATAATGGTCAGTAACCTGTAACTCCAAGCAAATAAACTTGCGGTGAATTTGTGAGGGTAATTTGTGGTTGTTTGGAGTACAAAGAGAGACAGGGAAAGCACAGGCAGAAGAAAGAATTGAAGCACAAGAGCTACAGAAGAAGGCAAGGCCACGATGGATGGATGTTGTTGATGATCTAATGTATCCAGGTACAAATCAATATCCTCTTGTGTTCCACCTGACCATCACCCTTGAAACAGGACTCACAGTTCATGCTGTGATACACAGTGATAGAAGGAGAATGAAGAGAGAAAAGATAGGAAGCTAACGAAAGGCTCAACAAATGCTGTCAACAAGCATCCCATTCAAGTGCCTAAAGAAATAGAAATTGTGACACATGTATCTGCTGGGCTGACATGGAGTGTTGATTCATATGAGTCACTATAAAACTCATTGCAGTATACTTTTACCTTGTATATCATTGATACTGATTACATGTATGCTATACAGAGAGAGAGAGAGAGAGAGATACTGTCGACACTGTGGAAGTGTTGAAAACATCCATTCATCAATTTATTATCCACACAAGGGTCGCGGGGCGTGCTGGAGCCTACCCCAGGTGTCTTCGGGCAGTAGGCGATGGACACTCTGAACCGGTTACCATGCTCACACTCACACCGAGGGACAATATAGAGTGTTCCACTAACCTCTGTTCTTGAAATGTGGGAGGAAACCGGACTACCCGGAGAAAACCCACGCAGGTGCGGGGAGAAAATGCAAACTCCACATAGGGAAGCCGGAGCCGGAATCGAACCCTGCAGTGCCGTACTTTGTCTGGTTCCTCAACTGGGATCTTTTTGTTGTGGGTGACCCTGCCAGAAGCATAAATGCCCAGACAACATAGCTCCAAGAATCACTAGAACACACAAACCCCTCAACTACAAGGAGGTGATGGCTCAGGGAGAGGATCATGAGGCATTATGCTCTGCACCTTTCTACCCGCTGGTGTTGATTGTGAGATATCATCAAAAGACGCTTTATTAAAAAGCATATCTATAAATAATTCAGCGCAATAGTTAAAATCACCATTCTAATTTAAGCGGCAACCAAAATTAAACCTAAGCAGATGTAGCTGTAATTAATTACTGTGATTAAAGTATCCATAAAGTCCCTGCCTAGCTCTATATGAACAAGTTATCACCTCTAATTGGCCATTGGTGTTTGCCTGTAGTATCGGACGAGATTGAGTATGTTGAAGTTGCAGTTTACCATTAAAGTGTTTTAAAGCACATTAAGGCTGACAAATGTTCTCTTGCTTGCACTCTGCGTGTCTGTTTTTTCTTCATTTTGCATCTCATAATTATGCTGACACCATATTACAACTGTAAAACAACATTTGGACCAAAGTGTCGAGCTTCTTTGTGTTAACAAGTAGTTTGTGAGATTGACACAGATGTATGTCATAGTATTCTGCTATTACATTCTTTTGCTTTATTGAGTAGTGTCCTTTGCTGAACCTCTTATGATTGATATTTGCACTTGTTTTCAGCTCCTGCAGAGTTTAGTCAACCTCCGCAGTCGATTGCCCGACCTGTGGGGACCACCGCTATCTTCACCTGCCAAGCTCAGGGTGAGCCTGAGCCCCAGCTTACCTGGCTGAAGAACGGTCAGGTCTTGGAGCCTGATGGCCACATCAAACTCAGGAATAACAACAGGTTAAGTAACAAAAATCTTGTCAAGAAATTAATAAAACACAAAAACACTTTGCTTAGTTCACATTAAAAAAATGCCTAAAAATATGACAAGCTTGCATGTTGCATTTTAGATTTGGTATACTGCTCCACGGGAGATTGTATTTCATCTGTGTGGGTTAGTTTTTATGCAACCTCTTAGGAAGGTATTCTTCCACGAGTTACACTTTGGCAATAGTTCACACATTGACATTGTCATAAAACGGAACGCTGATAAACACAAACCAAAACAGTAAAAAAGAATAAGAAAAAAAATGAATAAGGAGAACCATCTGGGATATCTATCTATCTATCTATCTATCTATCTATCTATCATGAACAAAATCACTCAACCCCCTGTCTCCCTACCCCTCCACTTTAATTCTTCTGACACCAGCACCTGGGCTCCTCTGTACCCCGCCCCTCCCCTGACCTCCCCACCCCCTGTCAACCGCTTTCCTCTTTTGAACTCCCCCATCCTTCAATAATCTCAGAGATCATTACTAAATCCAAGACTTATTCCTGCCTATTAGATCCCCTCCTCGCAGTCCTGGTCAAATCCTGCTTACCCTCTCTGCTTCCTTTCATTTCAGCCATCATTCATTCCTCACTGTCCACTGGAATTGTTCCTGCCCCCTGAACCTGGTTCAGATCCCAATGATTTCAATAACCTACGACCAATTTCTCACCTTCCTTTCATTTCCAAACTTATTGAAAAAATTGTTGCCTCTCAACTTCACTCCCACCTCACCCATAACAATCTATCCGAACAATGCCAGTCTGGTTTCCGGCCCCGTCACAGCATAGAATCAGCCCTCTTAAAAATCACCAACGACCTTCTTATGGCCGCGGTCGCCGGTTTAATCTCCATTCTCATCCTCCTCGACCTGAGTGCAGCTTTTGACACAATTTCCCACCCCATCCTCCTTAATAGACTCTCCACCATAGGCATCACTCACACCCCCTTACACTGGTTTCACTCCTATCTCTCTGGGTGTTCTCAGTTCATCCAACTCAATTCCTTCACTTCATAGTCCCTCCCCATCTCTTCCGGTGTGCCCCAGGGCTCTGTCCTGGGACCTCTCCTCTTCATTATTTACCTTCTCCTCCTTGGCAATATTTTCCGTAAATTTGGCATACATGTTCTCTGCTTCGCGGATGAGACCCAGATCGACCTCTCCAGCAAACCCGACGCCTCCCTCACACCCTTCTCCCTCTAACACTGCCTTTCAGAAATTAAATCTTGGTTCACACATAACTTCCTCAAATTTAACAGTGACAAAACGGTACTCCTCCTCGTCGGTACCAAATCCACCCTCCACAAAACCAACAGTTTCTCTCTCACTATTGATAACTCCACTGTGTCCCCCTCCCTTCAGGTCAAGAGCCTGAGTGGCATCCTCAATAGCTCACTATCTTTCCACTCCCACATTAATAACATAACCCGGTCCGCATATTTCCACCTAAGCAATATCAACCGTCTCCGTTCCTCTCTCACCCCTTACACCACCGCTATCCTTGTCCACAGTCTCGTCACCTCTCGTATCGACTATTGCAATTCACTTCTTTTCGGTGTCCATCACAAATTCCTCCATAAACTTCAACTGGTCCAGAATTCTTCAGCTCGTATCATCACTAGAACCTCCTCCTTCCATCACATCACCCCCACCTTCCAACAGGTCCACTGGCTTCCTGTCAAACTGAGGATCAACTTCAAAATACTCCTCTTTACATTTAAAGCCATCCATAACCTTGCCCCCCCATCTGTCTGACCTTCTTCAAATTTCCGTTCCCTCTCGTTCCCTCAGGTCCTCAGCCTCCCTCCACCTCTGTGTTCCCTCTGCCCGTCTCAGCACGATGGGGTGCAGAGCGTTCATCCGCTCCGCCCCCACACTCTAGAACTCACTCCCACCCGACATCCGTAATATTGACTCTCTTCCCACATTCAAAACTCATCTCAGAACCCACCTATTTAAAATTATATACTCAGTTTAGACTCATCTCTTCTTTTATTTTTTATTATTTATAATTTTATCTATGGTTTTATTGCTCTTGTTTGATTGGAAGGTGTTCTTGAGTGTTTTGAAAGGCGCTTTTTATTAATCTATCTATCTATCTATCTACTTGATTAAACCAACCTCTTAATAATGCCATAATGTCACAATATGTAGCTCTGCTCCCGCAAAAAAACAAAAAAAAACACTACAGTCGAATCTCGTTACAACGTATCTCGAGGGACATAATAAATCTGTACGTTATGATGGATGTTCCTTGTAACCATTTCCAATAAAATGGCCGCCAACTAGTATGTATAATACAGTATGAACATTTAAGGTAAGTGTAGATGAAGAAAAAAATAATCTGACATGAAACAAACAATGGAAGTGTTCCTACTTCATCTCTGAAAAAAATTCAGTCAGCAAATGTTACCCAACTGCCAGTGCGATATCTGAGAGACTCCCTTTCGAAAGTGAGAGCCAATTTCAGCCTTCACAGACAGTGGGATTTGCTTCCGTTTATCCCATGCTATACATTTTCTTCATAAGCAAGGTCGTAGTGGTAGTTAGCTTCCCGTAGTCCAGTGTAACGAAAGCCTTTTCACTATTTTGTGGGAAAAATATGGTCGTTATAATGATGTTTACGTCATAAAGTTGTTCGTTGTATGCAAAATCGGCAGATGGAAAATGAATTACGTGAAATCGGGACTTATGAACGTTATGGGGTGAAAATGTTGAAACAAAGTTCACACTGCAGAGCATTTAATGTTCCGAAAAACACCTTTGTAGATTCACAGACGATTGTTTTTATAGTCTCCCTCCAAGCACGCTGACAGCACGTATCAATAGGAAAGAGGTGTGTGCCATTCAGTTCATGTATTTGAGGGTTTTACCAAAAACAAAAAAAAAGTGACCTTTATCTTCCAATACAACACCACAAGGTCTCCAAGCCTCTACAGTACAATAGAGTACTTTGCAATCAATTTTTCTCAATATGAAAACTTTAAATAAATAAATAACATCATACTCACCAGAGATGCGAATGCTGAAGCTCCTACCTGTCGGTGTAGACTAAGTTGCTCTCTCATACATAACTACTCTGATACTCACACACACACACACACACACACACACACACACACACACGCACATAATAGAGCAGGGGGATCTGACCTTTATTGAACAAAGATCTACTACGATCAACCAACCTCCCGCGATCGACCTGTTACCGCACATGCGCACGCACTTAGAGACGGATGGCCTGATGAGCAACAGCCATAACTAAGATGAATGAAACAGAAAAATAAAGTAGATACAAGAGTTTGTGAAAAGCAAATCACTGCCCACATTCAACGAGACCTGACGCGCAGGCATGCAACGCACTTTTGCGGCGTGTTAACGACCATAGCTCACGTGTACTGTTTTAAAATGCTTCCCCCGGCACTCCAGATTCCCATTCTTTGCCCGTGCCCTCGGTGAATTGCACATGAAACAACCTCTGAATGAGAATAATAATAACAAAGATATAGCACAACAGCTCTGATTGCAAGCTGCAATTGCAGACTGCTGAGTGCTAACAATTTCTGGTGACGCAGGTGACGGGCCACCATAGGTTTAAGGTGACCTGCTTTTTTATTTTATCTTATTTTTGAAATACTTTTTGTGAAAAGGGTGCAGTGTGCACTAACACAAAAATATATTTCTTTTTAATAACACGCACACAGACACACTAATGTTTTGGGTTGTTTTGTTTTTTTCCCCTCTCTTCCCCTCGCGATTGACTTGCAACCAATCGACATATTGGGCACCCCTGATTTAGAGGCTGGATAACACTTTTTATATGTGTACAGTTCCTAATGACGCAATTAAATAACGTTTGGGACATTGAAGAATACTATTTTGCATTGCCTGGTTGTGAGAAATTCCTTTGGGTGGCATTTCTCCATCAGCGTGGTCATTTTTACACCGCCTGATTTAACGCATGTCTTTGTGTGCGTAAACCATATTGGATGCTTTCCCATGGCGGTCCCCATGAGGGCAATGAGTTTTGTCTGAGCATGGTTTCACACGATAAAGTCCACGTGCAGCAAAGACTGTTTTATTGGCTTCTGAGATGTGGCATTGCAAATGCATCTCAAAGTTAATTTAGATCAGGAGTGCCCAAACCTTTTGGACCAAAGATCGACTTTTCGATCAACCAACCTCCCGCGATCGTTCCGTTACCACGTGCGCACATAGACACGCACGCCGTGAGCAAAAGCCTGGCACGGAGGCATGCGACGCACTTTAGCAACCTGTTAACTATCGTAGCTCACACGTACCGTTTTAAAGTGAAAATACTTTTTGTGAAAATGAGACTGATAGGATGATTAGGGTGCAGTGTACATTAACACAAAAATATATATTACCAACATGCACAAAGACACACAAATGGTTGTTTGTTTTCTTTCTCCTATAGACCCCTCACGATCGACTTGGGACCAGTCCGCGATCTCACGGTCAATCGCGATCGACGTAATGGGCACCCTTGATCTAGATGATTAATTGCACATTGTACTAGCTTGTACCCACCTACTTTTTATTGGCATGTATTTGCACAAACTGTGGCAGCGCAGTATAGCTTGTGGTGAACAGTTAGCGGCAGAGAGGTTTTGGTTTGATTCTCTGCTTGCATAGTTTGTATGTTGTGTGCTTGCCTCCATTATATTAAAGATATAAGGCTTCCTCCCCGAAATCCCAAGGTTAGCTCATCACAGTAATGCAGCAGTTATGAAGACTCTGAATTGCCCATAAGTGTCAATTTGAGTGCGAGTGGTCATTTGTTGGTACATGCGACCAGTAATCATACTGTTATTCAAAGTCAAGTTTCAAATTCATTTCTGTCGCAGGCCACATTACAATTACCGTTTCCCTTGGAGGGCCATGATCACTGAAACTGTATAAAGAAGTCAAGAATAACGTTTTAATTAGTTATTGTTTAAGTAACTGCAATTAGGGGTTTGGTAACAAGAAAATGCTTACAATATGTCACTGATTTTGTCACAATTCGGACTAATCAAGTTTTGGATCCCAAAAGTGTAGACTCCAGACAAGGTCTCTGAAGCAAAAAATGTTTAATGTACAAAAATTTGCACCGACAAAAGTAGTAACATAAAGCGCTGGTCAAAACAAGGACCAGGGAGCACAAAAACGAATAATAAAAAGCGCTTGCACAAAAGGCAAGGGAGGAAAACAAGAACCGAGAATACAAACAAAAACAATGTATCAACTACACGCAAGAAAAAGCCAAATCACAAAACAAAGCCATACTTACACAATAAATGGTACCAAGAGTTCAAAAGCGAAAAAGACAAGATCTATAGCAAAGAGTCTGTACGCAACAAGGCATAAACAATACTGCGACAACCAGCAGACAGATTGCGGGTCCTTAAATACACAGTTCCTTAATTGAAAGATTGGCAGCAGGTGTGCAGCCAGAAACTCCGCTCAATCTGCCACCTGTTGGCCAGGCCAAGAACAGGAACATGACAGATTTATTACATATGAAAATGTGAAATTTTGCGACATATTTTAGCAGGCATCATGGAAGTTGTCATCTTTGATTTGCTTTTGCCGGCCACTTAAAATGTTGTGGCAGGCCACATCTGGCCCCCGGGCCTTGAGTTTGACACTAGTGCAATAGACAATAAATGAATGCATGAGATGTAATAATATTGGCTTCATTCCAAGTGGAATGCAGAAGAAATAATAAATAAAAGGGACTATTGATCATGATGAAATGTATGTGTGTTATCACAAAATGAAAACATACCGTAACTGCTGTAAACACCGCTGAACGGATCCAGCACATTTACTTTTCTGTACGCTCTGACACCACATGACTCCACGCAGGGTTAAATTTTTCTTGTTGGAGCATGCGAGGATCCTACCACTATTCATCGTTTTATCATTCATATGTAAAAAGTGGGAAGTAAGTGTATTGCATATGCATGAAAACGATCAATAGCTGCTGTGTAGTGCAGCAAGTACATTGAGCGGACACCATGCAGTGATCTACTACTCCCACTTGCCTCCTCCAGCCTACACTTTATTATTCAGGGAGAAGAAAAGAGGAGTGGAAAAAACTAATCGAGAGACCATGTTTTGTCGTGGGGGGCAGCCGGGGAGAAGCAAAATGATAAGTGGCAAAATGACCAAATGAGAAGATAAAGTGACTTTCCACTTGCCAGTAATAGTGCATGACCTGCTATAATGTGGATGTCACGCTTCACAAACTACCCTTTGATTGCTGAGGGAACCAAGCATCATTTTGTAATCTACCATTAGCTAATTGACTCATAAACTGCTAGTTGACCGTAAAAAGCTTTCTGCCATTTAAGATTAGATTTGCATCTTTAAAGTGTCCCCGTGTGTTGTTGTTCTACAAATAGGCTTTGTGTCTTGGCCACTGAAAACATGTTAAGATAATTTCCACTTCAGGAAATGTGCAGCTCTTATGTGTCACTGGAGAGTCTGTCCAAAGAAATTTGGATTCCCAATTGAGGTTTGCAAGTCATTATTTTCTGTGATGTTCTGCTTGAATTGAGAGACAGCGTGAGAGGGCGGGGGTGCCCCAACAGATCTAAAAGATGGCTCTCAGTAAAAAAAAACACTTTTTGTGCTTGGCGGTAATGGGCACCTGCAGGAATGGAGTAGAACGGTATTGCTGCGCATATTATGAACACATATCAGACGTGTTTAAGATTGGATGGCCTTGCTGGGGAGTCTACAACAACTGAGTTATATTCAGTTTTGGACTAATTTTAAATGTATTCAACAATTATATATGCAGTATACTCTTAGCATTCATTCTGGGGGTTTTTTCTTCTACGTTTTCTGTTCAGCTTTGTCCACTAATTTGTTGTGGCAGTGATGGTACGCTAAGTATGAGATTCGCCCAAAATAACTTGAGTCACCGAGCATGGAAACAATGTAAGCAAGATCATAAAAGCTTCATCTTTCCAACCAAAAATATCGAGCATGATTTTGTTGTCGTGAACCATGACTGCAGTCAAAGACATATTATACGGCGTATGACAATACCGTGCTGTATTATTTGTTATTATTAAATTACTAATAAAAATATTAGCATTTTGCATGGCCAGGGATTTCAGGTTACGCTGGGCTGTTGTTTTTTTTTCGTTTTTTTTTCTGCTCAGTGGATATGGGGTACGAGCAGGAAGATGAGTTTTACCTCAAGCTCAAACAGCCCTCTGTTGTGAGGGTTGCTTTTATTGCTGTGCAGCAAAGACGCAGAGTAGATGGGAAATCGTGGCGCGAGGCATTTTACCTCCTGAACCAAGCCAAAACAAAGGTAATCATATGCAAATTGCATTCAACTGCTCTGGGCAGGACGATGCCTCTGTTCTCATAATGCAGTGTAGTGTATTGGTGTTCTGACAGGGAAGCCGGAATATACTGTGAGCGCAACAGACCATTTTCAATTAATGTATGGTCAGTATGGGTGTGTGTGTGTGTGTGTGTTTGTGCAAAATATGCATACTGCAATGTTCCTCCCTTCAGCTCCTCATCTCTCATGACCTTCAGGAGGAAATCGGACAAGGGTAGGAAGAGGAATCGATTGTACATTTCATTCAAGCACGCACGCGCGCGCGCACTGACACAAACACACAAGCGCACTTACATGCGCGCACACAAATTAATCAAAAAGCGAGTGAGCCTGCATGTGCAGAAATAGCTCAGCAGTGCTATTATTCACTTGGTGTGCACATAACGTCCACCTAAAAAATTCACAAATGTGTTGCCCTTTGCACTTTACATCTCTGAGCCAAATGCTGAACGTGATGTCAGCTCAGACCTGATTGGCTGCTTATGTAAACGGACATGGCCACCCGGGGGAAGCTGTTTGTTCTCACTGCTACATGATGACAGATGTGAAAGCACACGCATGCATGCACATACACTTGTGTGCTTGCTGAAACATATCCAAACACACTTGTTTCAAGTTTGGTTTGACTGTAACCATTATTTCCAGATGAATGCGCTTTGAGAGTCATGACCATTTTCTCTCTTAGCGGCCGAATGTTGGGAGTTTTTTCATCACAAAGACATTTTGCACAATTTGATCGCAACAAGAACTGTTGGCAGCCATTAAAACAGTTTGTGAATGTCTTTGCAACTATCGGCGTCACTGAACGAACACTGACAAAGAAAACAAAACAAAAAAACACATTTGCTACGTGCGCACTTGCAAAGCCGCTCAGTGAGATACGGGCTTTTGACGACTGCACTGTATGTCCACATGACCTGCTTCACTTATGAAATTCAATTGATTTTTTTATGCATTGGGAAAGAAAGGAAAATGATTTGAATGTTTTATAATGGAAGGCTATCATTTGAGTTAGCAGGCTTCTATACAAACTGCACATTTTCCCACAAACGACTCTTAAAGGGTCTTTCTTTTCTTTTTCATTCTTTTCGCTCACTGTCTTTCACCAAGAGCAGTCTTTTCTTGTTTGCAGCCCCTCTTTGCACCCCACATGAATCATCCAGAGCTAGGGCTTGGGCATTGGCCTTGACCTCTGACATTGCCTGTAATCAGTCATACCACCGGGCCCTTCCCTCCTCTCAGGCCACAGACGGCTCATTGACCGTCTCCCCTCCACTCCCCCCCCCCCCACACCTTCTCCTCCCGTTCCTCTCTTTGTCCCATTCCCTCATAGCTGGATTCACAATGGCCATGCTGTTTTTTTAAAGGGGTCCTGCTCAGAGACAATGGCGAGCAAACACGCCCTTGGAGATGGAACAACAGGCCCAAGGCCCCGCTGTCAGACAAACTGGCCTTACGCATCAATCCGTGAAACGACCTTGAACTGATGGGTAAATGATGGTGTCATCCTGTCAGGAGAGGACACACCAGATTTGGAGCTCAGGCAAGCCAAGCAAACAACTCCCATCCCCCATTCCCCAAATCCCCACACACGTTTTCTTTCACCCTTTCCATCTGTTCCTTTGCATCTTGGGATACTTTGGAGTTACACACTGACGATCAAGACCAGACTATCATCCCCCCCCCCCCCCCCCCCCAAAAAGTCACTTGCTGTTTCAAGTGATATTTGTGACACAACAGGGATTTAGCCATAAGCCCACCAGATCCCATTCATCCCTCCGGTATTTTTTTTTTTCCTGGTCGGAAAGAATGTGGTTTACATTTACAGCTGCAGCATGACTAACACCTACTTCAAACAGAAGCACTTTGAGTGGAAATAATGACCGCCTTCATCAGCCACCACTGACCTTTAGAAAAGTGTCAAAAAGAACAGTTCTCCCAAGCAAGATGCCGACAAAGAACAGTAATTAGCTTAAAATGTAAGCATAAAAAAAACAAACATCTACACTCACAAATGACACTTGATCTTCCTGAGATTGGTTACAAGTGATATTTTTAAGTACCTTGTATTGTCTCTCATGCGATTGTTAATGTGCTGATGTAAAGCAGGGAGTGTTCTAATTAATGTGGAGAAGACTAAAAACTCCGATCTGAATGTCTGACCGACTTTTTTACCAGCAGATGTGGTATTCCGTGAGCCGACACGTCGGCAGTATCATTGTGTGCGAGAGTGTGTGTGCGCATACAAGGTTAGCGCTACTGTACCTGCCAAACACAATTGCTGTATTGATATCTTTCCCTTGAATTGTTCCCATGCTGCTGTGTTGGTAACGGCGTCAGGTCGGGCGTCCCCGGCGGCTCCACTCTCGTATATGGCGCCTGGTCATGTTGCCTGTCTGCAAACACTCCATCTGTTGCTGTTATGGAAGGCTGTCGGAAATGTGATGGTTGAGTAGTGAGCGGAGACTGGAGACTACGGCCGCCTGTGAGATCAGAGGTGATATTGGCTTTGAGAGGGCGTTAATGCAAAAGGCCTCTCTGACCTGACCATTTTCCAGATTCGGTCCACCTGGCAGACAGAAAAGGAAAATTACGCCTCCATCGCACAGTGTGTCCTGCCCCTCATTAGAAAAAGTAATTATGTAATTATTTGTACTTTAAAAAAAGAGCACTCCCCCGCTGTAGCTGCTTTTGGTTCAGACATGCCTGTTGTCATAAAAAACACTTTCCTCATGTCCAATAAAAAGGTCCGTAAGATTGCAAATGATGGATTATTTACGTTGTACATACACACACATTAGAGGTCAAATCGGGCGGCCCGAGCCCGACGCGAAATTCGGGTCGGGTCGTGCCTAAAATGTCAATCATTGCTTCGGGTTCGGGTCGGGCCGGGCTTCTCTCTCGCTGACTTTTTATTTTTTTTTTCGTTTCGAGGCCGTCAATAGTTTTGGCCACGAGAGACCGTGGTTCGCAAAAAAAAAAAAATGAAGTCGCCTCATCACAACACGTACTGTACTAAACTCTTGCAATGACAATTCAAAGAACTCCTTCCTGCCTCTGTCTATTATCCAGCCGTCATTGTTTTTCTTTGTCTCTCTGCTTCTCTCTCTTAAAGTGCCGCGCTAGATTCTTAAGGACGTACTGCTGCTGTGGATAATGGCCCAATTTTCAAACCGTCAAAATGACGGATGGCCTTAAATTTTTCCGACAACTCTTAAAAAAAAATCCGTCAATGATGGAAAATTGTCGGTTAATGTACCCTCTGCAGAAACAGAAATGCATGTTTAAAAGATGTAAATATTTATACAGACTTGTTTAACTTAGATTTGGTGACAAAAGACAGGCTTTAATTTGTTAGCACAAATCACCCCTCCTCCTATCGAGTCATCACAAATAAAATAGGAAATGTCGGGTTTGCTTCGGGGTCGGGCCTGCAAATCAAATTAATTGGTTGGGCTTAAATACCAGCAGGCCGGGTCGGGTCGGGCTCGATTTTTTTCGCCCAATCTCACCTCTAACACACATACAGTATTGGGCGATGTTCAAACGATCCTGTCGGAGTGAAAATGTTGCGAAACTCATTTCCACAGTTATGAAAACCGAGGGCCAAACGATGTTGCTGCTCTTGTTTAAACAAAATATCACAATAAATTATTATTGTTTCATGAATCTAAAATCTTGACCAAGACCAACATAATATTGATGGTGTACAAGATGGGGCCTTTGCACATTTTGACGTTACCAGTCCAGGACGGAGCCACAATTTTTCACCAGGGGCCGCATAGGACCATGTAACTTTCGAACCATATGTCCAACAAAAATGGCATTCTAAATAAGGACAGAATACTGTATGTGCTTTTAACAAATTACATTTTTCATCATACATTTCTCAATGCAATGCATTATAAAAGATTGAGCCTTCTATGATAAAGGGTTTAAATAATCAAAAAATAGCCCCATACAATGTTTTTGTTGTGCAAAGGGCTCCCGTGTAAAAAAAAAAATCATAATAATGCAATTCAAGGACAGCACAAAACTGTTGAACAGCAACTCATTTTGTGCATTCTTCACAAAAATCAACTCACTCAGAATTGTCGTATTGTTTCGGTAAAATCCTCCATGTCTCATTCCAAATCTGCAAAAAATGATGTGGCCTCCTCGTGTTGTAGTATAGGGCGAAGAAAAAAAATCTGATGGAGGTTTCTCCAAGACACATTTTCCATGAAAAACATGGGTTTGATTCCCCCTCCGAAAAGCCAAAAACAAAGGGAAAAAATGAAATATTGAAAACAAAAATGGAATAATTTAACGTGCACATCCCGAGCCCTGAGTACAAAGACCACTGTAGTAGTTGTTTACAATTCCCATCTCCCATGAAAAATCTTTCAAAGCAGTTGTCACCCCCACTCCCTGTTTTTTTCTTTTTGATCAAGGGCCACTCAGCGTGGCCGTGGGCCACCAGTGGCCCTTTCCTCAAGTGTTCCAGTTGGAACCTACACAGCTCACTCTGTGAAGCCTCCAAACCAACAGGGCGATTTCTCTTCAAATTATTCAAATGAACAATGGATTTATTCACTATTTAATTTCAAGTCAAATCCGTAATCGATACAAACTTCATGAATAGAGTTTTGATCATCTTACATTTGTTTTTTTTTTACATTTATGCTCATGTTGAGCATCGGTTTTAATACAAGCAAACACACACACGCGCGTAGTATGTTGCAAATACATATTGTATGATGTTCAACCAGCGCAGATAATCCAGCAATGAGACATCTTCGGTGTTCGACAAAAAGCAGCCAGTGGCAGTGATAGGATGGAGAGAGTGAAAAGCAAAAGCAATGAAGGAAGTGATTTACCTTGTGTATCTGTTTGTTACAACACATGTATACGCGTGTGCATGTGCGTGCGTGTGTGTGTGTGTGTGTGTGTGTGTGTGTGTGTGTGTGTGTGTGTGTGCGTGTGTGTGGACACATGAAAGGGTTCACAGATGTTTGCAAATGACTTTTTTTAAACTCTGAAATCGATTTATGCTCTCCAAAGGGGGTTCCAGCAAATGACAAACCAGGTTGAAATGTGTTCTGGATGAGGTGCGTGCATGATGATTTCCTTGCCTGTGAAACCTCTTCCAGCACACTGAGAAAGCAATATTTGATATCGATTTGCGTTACCCTTTACATAAGAATTGCACGGGAGCATTTTGGAGTGGCAGGGGTAATTTTTTATGCTTTTTACATCTATGATGGCAAAACTCTGGATTTTCTTTGACATTGGCTGTAACTGAAAAACAGATTTCACAACACTTCACAGCCATATTCGCACAATTTAATAAGGTTTAATACTTTTGGTGCAACATTTTTTTTGCAACATTCTTAGTCTAGCAGTGGAAATTCTGTAATTTGATAAACGACACAAGTCATTGATGGAGTTCTTCAGTTCAGCCCATATCATTCTCAATTTGTAAAAAATGGATCATGCATACCTGCTGCCTGTCTGGTCCATCATGACTGCTGTTTGTGTCTTATGTCGAAGTTGTTCTTAAATTACATGCACTGTATTGTTTAAATTCTACCTATGTCATATGACCTTCAAATGTAATCCACAGCTCTTTTTGAGAGCACATCACTGCAACCGTTTCTGGTTACTGTGCACCCTGTCGCCTCAGCCTGCTCTGATTTGAAAGCTGACGACAACATTTTGGATCTCCAAAGTTTCCCAAAAGCCCTGTTTTGAAGGAAGACATCTTTTCAAGGATGAAAGTCAATGTGACTTGCGAAATGTGGTTGTGTGGACGTGGGCTTGGATGAAGAAACATTCGCTGAAACACACATGAAGAAAGATTGTGAAACATATCCGTGTATCAGCCACTTACAAAGCTCATCTGGGTTCATGATGTTTTCAGATTGCAATGCCCTACATCAACTGCTAGTAAAGCTCATCTTTCTGCCTCTCACAGCACCCTGACGATATACAGCATCAGTCAGGACGACGAGGCCATCTACCAGTGCATTGCTGAGAACAGCGCCGGATCCACGCAGGCCAGTGCTCGCCTCACGGTGCTCTGGGCTGATGGGCTCCCTGGTGTGCCCACCAACGTGCAGGCCAAGGCCCTCTCGCCCACCACCATCCAGGTGTCCTGGAGGGAACCCGATCAGAACACACAGGACATCATCGGTTATGTGCTCCACATCCGCAGGACCCCAGGTGAGGACGCAACAAAAGCCAAAGAGCCACAGGCAAATGAAACGGAAGCGTCCATCCATCTCTTTTCGAATCCGATTATCCTCACGGGGGTCACGGGTGTGTTGGAGCCTATCCTAGATGTCTTTGGGCAGTAGGTGCGGTACACCCTGAACTGGTTGCCAACCAATCACAGGGCACACATAGACGAACAGCCAATCACACCTCGGGAGAATTTTTAGTGTTCAATTAACCTGCCACGCATGTTTTTGGATTGTGGGAGGAAACCAGAGTACCTGGAGAAACCACACAGGCACGGGGAGAACAGGCAAACTCCACACCGGAGCCTGGAATCGAACCCTTCACCTCTGCACTGTGAGGTGGACGTGAACTAACCAGCACACCACCGTGCCGCGAAAAAGAAACTATATTTCATCCAAACATATTGATGATCATTACAATTGGATTGCACATATGCTAACTATTATGGACGAATCATACAGTATGTTACACATAATCTATAGCTTCGTCCCAGCTGCTCTGCTCCCCAGTACATCTCCCTCTTGTGTAATTAAAGGCCCCAGGCATGAGCCAATATGGTTGCTGCAATTACACTTCCAGGATGGCATGGCCTGATAGTTTAGGGCTGGAGGTAGATTGCGGTTATGGTCGGGTGTCTCTGGTTTAAGAGCAATAAAATGCAATAGCACAGCCCCTTTTTTGCGCTGCCATCTCTACCCCTGGCTGAAATTCCCAAGACCATCAAGGCCAAAGTAGATTAGCTATTCATTAAGAGCCAGCAAAACCAGTGAATAAGCAATAACCATTAAACGATGGCAGGAGCAGATATATTGTCTCCCCTCTTGATCTTTTCTTAATATCACGTAAATGGGAAAGAGAAAATCTAATTTTAACCTTATTTCTCTGTGACTTGATCGTCCTTTACGTCGCATACCTCCGTTGCTCACAACAAGACCCTGTGGAAATGGAGTACGAGGAGGCGGTCAGTAAGGTGACGCTGCAACAGATCATCCGCGATCTCGAGCCTTCCACCAGTTACACCTTCTACGTCAAAGCCTACACGTCCCACGGGGCCAGCAAGCCATCAGACAGTGCCACGGAGAGCACTCAAGGGGAAGGTGAGAGCTCAGAACTGCACGCATACAGAACCCAGCCGTTGCGATGAAATACAGTGGTGAGAATTTTGTGTTCTTTCATTGTACAAAACCCACCAATCCTCAAAAGGAATAACAGAGTTTGTCTAGGGATTGTTGTATGCATTCCACCATGCCGAGATCACACACATGCTGACATGTAGCCAAGGAGTGATGGGATATCTGTGGCTTCAGTGCCTTGCCTCAAATGTACCTTGACAGTACGATCCACCAAATGCAGACCAGTCATACCCAACAGACGGTCTCAATTTTAAGGGTTTTTTTTGTTGCCACTGTAGGATTTGAATTTTGGATGCTACTCTTACGGATTAAGCTACTACCTTCCTTATGAGGCTTCGAAACTTGTCTGTACTGCATACACACAAGGTTATCCATTATTTTGAGTCTGTCGGGGTTTTTTTGTTCCTCAGGCAAGTCTGAAGAGTGTTTTAGAGAACAAAGAAAGAAAAAAACAATGCCCGAACCCAACAACCTTTTTCAAAGGATGCTCTAAAAAAGACATGGCGAACATATTTGCAGTGTGAAGATGTTTGATGCTACAGTATTTTCTTTTGTCTTGCAGTTCCGGCACCTCCCTCCCTCTTCGCCAAAGTTGTAAACAGCAGTGTAGTGCAAGCAATGTGGGAAGCTTCCACCAAGATGGGCCAACACCAGGGCTTCCGACTTTATTACAGGAGAGCCCACGCAGCAGTGTTTACTGGTCCCATTTTCTTACCACGCAACGCTACCCAGTACAACATCACTCAACTGGGTAAGAACAAGAAGAACAGATTAGTCATTGAATTTATTCTTAATAGAGGTGTTAAGCTTTTCACATCACCCCTCGGGTCAAACACAATCTGTTCCAGCGGACTGACTGTTGAGTTATTTTTTTTTCTTATTTTTTTATATATGTTATTCTTTACTGCATAGATCTTTTACTGATCCTTTCCTTACCATTGTGAAGTATCCCGAAGCAAAGCAAAATGTTTAAAAAAATACACTTAGGAAATACATGGCTTTGTTTGGCATTCTGTCAGTACTGGCAAATGACGGGAAACTTCCAAAAACTAACCGGCTCAGCGTCAGTGGAAGCCGTCACTGGAATCTAATCGGGTCAGTAGTGACGGACCTTCACAGGCCATCACTGATAGCTGCCCGTTTCGCTGCTAACGAATGGAAAATTGCGACACGTATCTCGCTTGTATTTCTTTGCGGGATGAAGATACAATGGGGTTGCCTCGTGCGAACTGCATTACCTACGTATAAATGGAGGCGCATCGCCAGACAGTTCCTATATCTGCCAATAAAGTCAGAGCAGAAGGAGAGGAGAAAAAAAGAAAAACAAAAGCTTGCTTTGGGTCTGACCGTACCATCATATAGTAGATCATGAAGTGATGTAGCAGAGACAGAAGCAGGAGAGACATGAACGTAGTTAAAGTAACGATGATGGAGTGCCGATCTCTTGCACTATGGAAGAGGTGCACCTTTCTACATAGTGCAAGCATAACGGACTCGCTGGAGGTGAATCGGCGCACACAAAATCTATTTAAGAACCTTGCAAGATGATCTCCACTTTGGGATAATGTAAAGTTGGCCGCTGCGAAGACGGGCACTTGGACCCAATTGTGAGTCGCCTTGTGACAATCTCCCAAAACATACACACACGCGCATACACACACACACACACACACACACACACACACACACACACACACACACACACACACACACACACACACACACACACACACACACACACTATAATAATGTATTCAATGAGCTGATTTCTTGGAACGCCCAGCATGGTGCAGTGCAGTCTGCCTAATACCCAAACAGGGTAGACTAGACTTGCCCTGGCACTAAAATAAATATGCGTCAATTTTTACACAAAGTGCATCGGCGGCTGTCTACAAAAACAAGGCCCTTAATCTCCCATGTTCTGATGTTGTTTGAATTTCAGACCTTTTACTTTGATTTTTTTTTTTAAATGAAAGCCATTGTTTGACCTCAGACAGAAAGCGTTCCAAGGGTCAAATGAGTTTTCTTTCTAGAATAAATTGGTACTCATGGTGTGAATATCTGTGTCATGTCCAGATCCTTCACTGGTTTATGAGATAAATCTGCTGGCATACAACCAACACGGAGATGGCAATGCCACCATGCGCTTTGTTTCACTACGAGAGGCTTTGGAGAAATCTGGTAATCGCAAAGCACCAACGCAACCGCACAATCTTTTTACTATTACTTTGCTTAAGGGCTTTAATGTCGGCACACGTTTGAACGTGATCTGTCCCGTCTCGCCAGTTTTAGATGCCTCCTGTGACTGTGTGCAAGACGAACAGAGCAAGACATCCACCACCGGCATTATAATTGGTATTCACATTGGCGTCACCTGCATCATCTTCTGCGCCCTCTTCCTCGTCTTCAGCTACCGTGGCAGGTTTGTTCATGATAACACCCCGCCGATGAACCATGTTGGGGATTAATGTGGGTCTATCTGATGTGTTTTGAAATTGTGGTTGTGGTAATCCACAGGTTGATGATCTGTAAGGCAGCTCAGGCCACCCCCCAGGCGGCAAACAGCACCGCACTGGAATACTCTTCTTCCCAGGAGGGTTCTGGCCTGAACGCAGCCACCAGAAGAGAAATGGAGGTCAATTGCAGTGCCGGAGGGAACAAAATGGTTGACAGCAAGGAGATGGTGAGACTCTTCCCTCAAGCCAACACGCAAGACCCACGCGTGGTGAGTCCTCACTAAGCTGCGGCCACGGTGTCGACATGATTTGCATTTGTAAACCCACATGCCCTAAAACAGGGGTGCCCAAAGCTTTTTTGACCGAAGATCTACTTTTCGATCAACCAACATCCCGCGATTGACCCGTTACCGCACACTCATGCCATAATGAGCAACAGTCACAAGAGCCCCTAAGATGATTTGTGGGGTTGTGAAAAGGAAATAAATCACTGCCTGCCTTCATCGAGACCTGATGCGGAGGCATGGGATGCACTTTTGCAGCATGTTAACTATCGTAGCTCACATGTACCGTTTTAAAATGCATCTCTCATTTCTCCAGATTCCCATTCTTTGCCCGTGCCCTTGGTGAATTGAACATGAAACAAACTTTGAATGAGAATGAGAATAAAAATAAAAGATAGAGCACAACAGCTCTGATCCTAAGCTGCTATTCCGGACAGTTGACCGCTAACAAATTGCGGTGATACAGGTCACGGGCCACCGTAGGTTAAACGTGACCTGCTTTTTTATTTGATTTGATTTTTTAAATACTTTTTGTGAAAGTGAGACTGATAGGATGCTAAAGGTGCAGTGTGCTCTAGCACAAAAATATATCATATTAATAACACACAGACACATAACAGCACACGGACATACAAATGGTTTTGTTTTGCTTTTTTTAACCCTCGATACCCCTCACGATCAACTTGGGATCAGTCTGCGAGCTACCCGTCGATCGCAATCGACATCTTGGCCCTACCCTAGAACATAGTCAACCCAACATTATGTGCCTACATTATACTGCATACCACCTCCAGGACTTTACTCAACTGCACGTGGGCTACACCTGAGCACCTCAACTGTGAGTGTAATTTGGCCATCCGGGTTTTCACTCAGCCCTGTCCCCCTAATACGTTACCTTCTCTGAAAATTTGAAATGTATATGAAAATATTTAGTGTATGATGGCGAGGGGGGTTTAAAAACAAAGTCTTGTGACCTTTTATTATTGTATGTCATTTGTGATTTGAGGAGTTTCAGTACAACACAGCCATTTCGTAAAATAATAACATTTTGAGTAATTTCCCATATGTGTTATCAGATTAGGATTTCTTGATAGAGTAGACTCCCCAGACATAAAGGTTTTACGCTGATTAGTCCCATGAAAATTGTCCTACTGACGCAACAATCAATACAGATCTGTCAGATATTTAACTGTGTGAGCATGACATTCATCCATTCATTCATCTTCCGAACCGCTTGATCCTCACTAGGGTCGCAGGGGGTGCTGGAGCCTATCCCAGCTGACATCGGGCAGTAGGCGGGGGACACCCCGAATTGGTTGCCAGCCAATCGCAGGGCACACAGAGACGAACAACCGTGCACGCCCTCACTCACACCTAGGGGACAATTTCGAGTGATCAATCAGCCTGCCATGCATGTTTTTGGAATGCGGGAGGAAACCGGAGTACCCGGAGAAAACCTCTTGATAGAGTTGCAACAAGTAAATGGCAGCAATTTGGTGGGATGGCCCTATCAGTTTGCACAGCGAGGCTCTTGCCACTTCCTGTACCGCGCTATTCTGTCCAGCAACATCGCTTATTGCAGTCTTGCCTTTTCATTACCAGCCACTCATTCTACGGGTGCAGTCACTCGCCCCGCTCAGGTGCAAAACCCGCGCCCCCTATCCCTCCTGTTTCTCTTTTCAAAACTCAGCACAGGGGGAGCTGACTAAAACCCTCACCAGAATTTGAATCAAACCACATTCAAAGCGACTTTTTTAAACAATGCAATTTCTTTCTCTCTCTGCGTGGCTTTTCAGGCTGACACAACTCTGTTGACCTTCTCGCCAAATGACACGCAGCTGTCCACAATAGCACTGGACGACTTTACTGTTGAGCGGGAAACGGAGACACCTTTCCATGAGTCCCCTACGACACGAACGGGTCAACACAACCAAGGCTAATCAATGTATGAAATGTCCACTCAGAATCTTTCTCACTCAGGTTTTCTTTTGAAAGTAGTTTGCATTTTGTGCAAAGATTTTTATTGGTAAGTTAAGAAGTTCTACAGAGTCTAGAACTGGTTTGGGGGGGAGTTGTTTTTCGCCAGGCTTACCCGTGAAGTGTTCTTTACTCTCACTGTCTGGTTATTTGTTTATTTTCTGGTGTTTGGCAGCACGCAGAAGAGAAGCCCCAGATGTCCTTGTTATACAAAGATGATTTCATTTTTTTAAGTTTATAAAATGATATTTACAGACATATGCTGTGTCTTAATCATCTCAATGTCAAAGTGGTTTTAAGTTACTGGTCCTATCACTACTTTTCTGTGGATGTCAAAGACGCCAGCTGCCTGCTCAAACATACCGACGATTCCATCTTGTTGCTCACAGAAGACCGAAACCTTCTTCCAAGGACGCAGTCAGTTTTTCCTCAGGACTTTGTTTTGGTCCCCACCCCCTCCCCCATTGTGAATTCTGGGCCCTCATACACGGCCTAGGCATGTGCGAACCTTTGATTCAACAAAAACCTACCTCAGCCGGAATGAATGTGTTGTGGGAAGCCTTGGACGGACTTTATCTTCCCCTGTGTTCTCACTAAGTGTACGTGCAGACAAACTGATGGGTCAGGATTCCAAGATCAGGTGCCGCGCTACCTCAGATGTCAAGAATCATATCTCCTCTTGTGCTTGTTGAAGCAGGATGAAAAACGAGTATCCAACATGAAGCACTTCCAAAATGCTGACGTTAATGTTCTACCTCAAAAATAACATTGTTAATGTTGTCACTGTTGTCGCTGATCTTTGTCTGTTTATTGCATCATGAATATTCCTTATCTCCTCCGTTTGAAGAATTTGGTGTCACGTCGATATAAACTCATTCAGTACCACATGCAATATCATGTAATGTGCTCTGGATTACATTGTTTAACTATGCTGTTCCATTTGAAAGGCTTATTTTACTCTTTGTTTTACTTAACCTTTTTTGGGGTTAACAGTTCATTTAGTAGAACAAAACACTCCTAAAAAAATACACTGCAATGAACATAAAACTTTTCAGACAATTTACCGGTACTGCCAAATGTGATATTTAATGCTCAATTGTACAAGCGCACCATGACACAAATGAGTGGTATGACGTTATGTGTATGTGCGTGTCTCAATGTGTGTGCAAGTCCTATTTGGTGTTTTGTTTTTTTCAATTTCCAACACAAGCACAAAACTGACATATTTTATACTTTAGCTAGCATAGCCCAATATTTTGGTCAATCATTTACTCTTTCACTTGCTGAGAGTTAGATGAGAAGGTTGATGCCACTTATTTAGATTGTGAAGAAGCATCGGTGCAAGTACATACTGGGACTTGCATTGCTTTTACCAAAGTGAACAAAATGTATCCCACTTCTTTTGGCTGTCCAGATAAATCTCTGGAAGGGAAAGGCATGCAAAATTAATCAGGTTTATTTTACATACTAGCTTGTCTGTCAGACGCTGCACATGACCTTCATCCATCCATCCCAATTTCCGAACCGCTCCTCTTCACCAGGGTTGCGGGTGAGCTGGAGCTTATCCCGGCTGACCTTGGGCGAGAGGCGGAGTACACCCAGGACCGGTAGCGAGTCGATTGCAGCACCCTTCCTCCCTCACATCCACCAACCTTCTTCTCTAACTTTCACAATTTAACCCTGGAGAACCCAAGAACCCTTATCTTCTTTGGAAAATTATGAATTATACATTAAATGACTGCTATATGTTCACTGAACACCAAAATGTATGTTTTTTTCAAAAATTCAATGCTTTAATCATAATTTAGGATTAGGGCCAAATTTGACCCTTTGGGATTTAAGGGTATCGTTTGAACAGCAGAATTAACAGGGGCCAAATTTGACCCCGTGGGTTCTCCAGAGAAAAAAATGGTTGTCCAAAATGCTGAACTATTCAGTATTATTCAATCTTCAGTCTCTGTAAAATGCTTCAACTAGGGTACTAGCAAAAATGAAGGCGCTGATGAGATATGAAAGTTGTTCATCACTGACCTTCTGTCTTCGATAAACATGAGTGTCAGAGCTTCAGGAACACAATCCTGCGGGATTACAATGACCACAGACAGTTATTGACAGTGTGTCGTCACAGGGTCTCGCTCTGAAATGCATTTATGCTACCTACCTCAGTAGTTTCTGTCCTTTTGTTCAGGTCTTAAGGAAAATCAATCCAGAGTCGAAACATAACTACATTAATATACAGTACAAACAAATGTAAATAGTGTACATTCCATAGTCAGCATTCACTGGACGGTAAATCTAGTCGGGATGGCCCGCAAACGGTATACAAACACACACCAAACAGTTCATCCCTATGTAGTGCTCGCATAATCACAGTTGATGTTCTTCCTTAGTTCTTAGTCGATGTGAATGTGTGACTTTTTCAGATGACTTTTTCCCATACCTCAAATTGGTAACATTGTTTTTGTCATCGGTGTTTGATTTCACTGTAGCATTGAATAAAGTCTAACGGTCAAAAGTAAAGTGGGTGGCACTTACAACTCACAGTACAAGCAAAATGTCTTGTGTATTCCTGTGTCAGTCAGTCATCGTAATTTCTGGTTCACCTCCCGCAGGAAATTGCTCATGCGGCTCCTCTGGATGTGTCAAGCTTGAGTGTCACACTGTTTAACTTGATTCACTGGAGGGGTACCGCAGTGATGATCATGTTTACGTGATTACACTCTGATCGGGTCAGGCTGTGAGGTGGCCGTGTACTACAAACTGTAAGATGTAATGAGGCACTCTGGAGCTGTTGGCCCCCTGTCGGGTGCTGTGACGCCCACCGCCAAGGCATCAGAGGCAGTGAGGAAAGAGGTTGTTTGATGTCTTTGGCACATTGGGAAGTGATTCATTTTAATTAACTTCCTCTGCTAGCCGGTCTACTATTACCTGTGTTCAGGAAATTGGATTTTTGGGCGGCCATACATGCATCAGTAAATTCAGTAGATGTAAAAGTAGCTCCTTTACTGTACTTTGATATGCCAAATCCTGACAAAACTGCTATTAGCAATGCAGTAGTGGTAACAGTTTATGTCCACTTTTCGGAGTTCAAGTGCTGCTATTGCTCTGCTGATTCGGAAAACAAAAACATGTTTAGCATGAGATCATTCTATAAATATTACGGTTTGATTAGCAACACGGTATTTGTTTAAAAAAAAATAATAATATTCAGTTTCAGGATTGGTTTGATATTTACTATAGCGTAAAACATCTCAAGACCCATGTTAGACTCACATATTGTCACTTTATATTAAACTGACAGAATACAGGAACAGGCATAGTCAATTTCTGTCCGTCGAGGTACATTACATGTTATCGTACCGGGGCTAAATTTCCCAAGTCCAGTCAATGAATGTGTTGAGGACACAATGGCATGACAAACCATCAGAAAGGTCCAATAAGAGTCAAACACTCTTTCATGAATCCAAATGCTTTAAGTACCAAGCGGTAACTGTCAATTGAATGGGATGTTTTGTTTTGTTTTGTTTTGTTTTTTGAGGCCTGCAAAAAATCACAGTATGGTTTTCATCCACAGCCTGATACAATTAACCTTTGCTCAAAATAACTTTTACGCAAGATGTGATCGACCACGGTGCAGCACCAAATTAGCATCCCATATGATTGTGAATTGACTACTTGTCCGATGCGTTTAGCTCTCCTCTTGGAGACCCTTGGCCTGTACGTTTCAATGCTGAGCTTTTCCAAGTAATTTATTCTCTTGTCAAATGGTGATATTATGCTATTGTACTCGTGAACTTGATATTTGAGATCAGTCTTACGTTTTGGTATACAATATGTCGGGTGAGAAGCATAGTGATGGTCCGAAAAGTAGTATGCAGACAGAACTACGTTAGATCCGCATGTAAACTGAAATGCTCATGTGTTATTTTAGCTGGAAAACAAGTGTTAGTTGATTATCATTGGGCTCGATATGTAGCTAGATAATAGCAAGCAAATGTGATGATCTCAATACGGTGCTATTGATGGGCCTGTCGCACATGGTTGCTCAAGCTCCTTCGATGGTGTGTGTTCACGAAAATAGGATGAAGGATCTTTCGGTTCATACATCTAAATCTGTTTTGCTCTCACCAAAGCCCGATGATCTCCTCATCCACATCCCGCTCCCACCAGTCATCCTCACTTGAATGACTCGTGGCGGCGTCCCGTTACCTCGAAAGTGACAAGCTGTCTTCATTCCCTGTCATTAAAAAAAAAAGCTTGCTTGAGCAGAATGTATCTTCTCTATCGATGTTGTCAACACGATTTAAAGCTGTTTTGATATTAAATCAAAGTGGAGTGCAGCAGGTGTGATTGACTCCAACACCTGCCCAGTGAGTTCAGCATCAAATCTAAGCCGCTACGTGATTGGCTCACACCACGTCAGGTTGAATTCTTTTATATTTGATTTACAGTCTTGGCAAGGTTTGCAGAGATTCAGTCATCACCGGTCAACATGGTGATGTCATTAAAATATTGGTCCAGTTGAAAACATATGGAGTCTATGCATTATATTCAGTTTTTGGGGGTTTTCAGTTGCTTGTACAAATCTAATGTGATCGACAAGAAACACACACAAAAAAAAAAAAAAACATTTCAAGGTGCTTCATTTCCAAAGTGATCAGCATTTGATCACACATATGTTTCCGAGCGTGCGTGTGTGTGTGTGTGTGTGTGTTAGTTGCCGTTCATGTATTTGAGCACTGCTTTTACTGTTCTTCCCACAGTTCAGTCCAGGTCAGGTCAGGTCAGGTTAAATATGAGGTTAATTATTGTCAGGGATCATCACTGAAATCTCGCCGCACATTTCTTCACTGGAATGCCAGTTTATACATTTGTATAAATATCTACATATATTGTATGTGTGTAAAAAAACAAGACCAGTTAACAGGTTTGTATTGTTTTACAATTTCATTGTGCAACATTGATTGAAGGAAAGAAACAATAAATGAGCTCTAGTATTAACATTTGGTCCTGTCTTTTTTTTTTGAGTGCGTGTGTATGTTTTACAGCAAAGATGTGTTTGACTCCTCTGGTCCAAATGAGTATTTAATACAAGACTAAGAGAAGCTCAAGAAGAACCATTGTATAGAACAACAGGATCCCTGCGGGGACTGTGCTGGCTGGCTGTGATTGGCTAAGTAAGATAAGAAAACCTTTATTTGTCTCACAATGGAGAAATTCCCAATTTACAGCAGCAAAATTATGAAAGGGAGAAAGTAGAAGAACAAAAAGTATATCAATAGATATAAATATAAGCATATTAAAAATGGGTGAGTGGGGGTGAGTCCAGGTTTTCAGGTCCGTCTATTCAATAGCCTGACAACAGTTGGTGGGTCCTCTCCTTCTTGCAGCGCGGGTGTATTAGTGTAGGCAGAACCAGATGACATTATTTCACTAAGCTATGGGAACACGAATCTACAATTTTTGTTTGAGGCTAATATTTGGTGTATGTGTATTTATTTGTATATGAACATATATGGTTGTGGTTTTCTCTTAAATCTTGATGGCATATTTTTTATGGTCAAGACTGTCTCATGTGTTTGTTTGCGGGGCTGAATGGAATACGAGTAGGGGAGCTTCCATTGACTATATGGATGGACTTATGCACTTCCTGTACAGTAGAAGAAGAAGAAGCAGACAACGGACATTTATAGCCAGGTGTATGAGAGTGTGAGCTTCACGTATCCTCCTGCAACACTACTGAAGTGGTTTCGAAAATGGATGGATGTACTACAGTATTGTATGTAGTACGTACTCCGTTGAATACATTTCTACCTCGATAACGTTCACATTTCAAAGTCCCGATTTCATGTAATTCATTTTCCATTTGCCAATTTTGCTTATGATGAACACCTTAATATCATCCATCCATCCATCCATTTTCCGAACCGCTTGATCCTCACGAGGGTCGCGGGGGGGTGCTGGGGGTGCTGGAGCCTATCCCAGCTGTCTTCGGGCAGTAGGCGGGGGACACCCTGAATCGGTTGCCAGCCAATCGCAGGGCACACAGAGACGAACAACCATCCACGCCCACACTCACACCTAGGGAGAATTTAGAGTGACCAATCAGCCTGCCATGCATGTTTTTGGAATGTGGGAGGAAACCGGAGCACCCGGAGAAAACCCACGCAGGCCCGGGGAGAACATGCAAACTCCACACAGGGAGGCCGGAGCTGGAATCGAACCCGGTACCTCTGCACTGTGAAGCCGACGTGCTAACCACTGGACTACCGGGCCGCCCACCTTAATACCGGTCCTGTAAACTTTTTTATTACGACCAAATTTTTCCTCCATAATATTGAAAAGGCCTCCGTTACAACGAACCGTGGGAACCTAATTGCTGCTGCGACCTTGCTTACGAACAAAAAGTACAGCGCGGGATTCCCCTCCATTGCTTCGCGATGCAACTGATCGACTCGTACATTATTGTACTCCTGGAGGCGCGGCGCACTCGGTCTCAGAACATGCTAAACGGAAGCAAATCTTGCTGTCTGTCAAGGCTGAAATTGTCCCTCACTTTTGAAAGGAAGACTCCCAGACGACGCTCAGCCGAGACTACGAATTGGCAAAGTTGACCGTTTCGACAATCATCCGAAATGGATACAAAGTCATGGCAGAGTTCAAGGCCAACAGATTGAAAGATGATCATAAACGGCTACGCGGCATATCCTGAGCACATGGTTCATGTCTTATAAAAATCCTTTTTTCTTCATATACACGTATTTGTCATTGACCTGTTTATAGTGTATTACATATTCATGTTTTTACAGTTAAAAATGTTCATGTTGTGTTATATAATCGTAGTTGGCAGCCATTTCATTGGAGACGGTTACGATCATTATAACATACAGATTCGCTACGTCCCTCGAGGTACGTTGTAACGAGGTTCGACTGTATTTATCATGACATAATGCTTCATTGGCTCTTCTCCCCTTTGATTTAATTAAATTTAATTTGAAATTAAAGTAGCCTCCACATTACTCCACTGGCTGCTGTCTGCAATTATTTTGCATAATTAATGATAGAGGTGCCTGAAGTTTGTATTTACAGCTGTTTTTAATGTGTCCATTTGTCTTCTTTTGAGCAGGCACGCAAATGTATTCAGTACATCACCACTGGGTGTAGTTTGATAAAGCTCGCCTTGACGGGATATATCAGATCTGTCTGTTTATTCTACCCAAACATTGGTACATATTAGATACATATCATATTTTTATTGAGGAAAAAGCCTGTGTGTGTAGATGCTGTATCTGATTCCATTATGGATTTTTTTTTTCTGTTTACGCTGCCATGCGACATGGCCAAATTGCCACTTGAGCCACGCAGTGTACATCCAACGTAAGTATCCAGTGTGGTCTATGAACATTTGAGATTACCGCACTTAGGTTTGTGCTTATATGAAGACATGATGTAAACAAGTATACTGAGAAGCAATCATGAAAGACCTAAGAAAAGAAAAATGGGAGCATGTACACATTTTGTCACAGAAAAACATTGCCAGAGAGTTATTAAAATATCACGTAGATGGCAATTAATAATTTCATTCACACTAACTGTCTGGGAAAATGCATTGAAGGATTTAATTGCCTTAATATGAAAACAATTAGCAATTAATTAATCAGATGTTTTCTTAGGCAGAAATGGAACCCTGTTTTAAATCTCATCTCCAGCCCCATGTGTGTTAGTTGAATTATTATTTTTTTCACTTGCTTGCATTCAAAAAACAGCCGTTGCCTGTTGGTGTAAGTATGAATGGGTGTTTGTCGATTGTCCGTTGAAAGTCATCTTTGATAGGCTCCAGTGACCCAAGTGCCCCTTATCACAAGAAAATGGATATAAAATAACAAGATTATTCCACACATACTACTACTCTGGGGGAACAGTATAGAGTAGGCGTAGCTCCAGGTGCTCATATCACGGTCCATCAAGGCATGATTGGATGAGTTTGGCGTGGGAGACCTTGACTAACAATCAGGGAGAGTGAGCCAAGCTCGATCACCCACTTCACTCAGCTCTGACTCTGAGTTTTCTGGATGAACTAGGAACTAGAGTTGGGCGTCAGGCTTTTGCCTTTATGTCAACATTTTTGGTTTGTGACTGTCGTGACAGCAGAGATATTTTCAATACACACAACAGCTTTCTCTTCTTTCATCCTACCAGTACACGCACACGCACGCACACACGCACACACACGCACACACTCGCACACACGCACACACACACACACACACACACACACACACACACACACACACACACACACACACATGCTCTTTATAGGCAAGTCAATGGAAAGCCGTGAAACTCTAGACCGGTCTGCGCCACTTCAAGTGGGCCCCTGCTCCTGTTGACCCCCAGCATTTTAAGTGAGTTGAGAAAGGGGACCTCAGTTTCACAGGAAAAAAACTCATAGGAGGAAAAGGGGGGGGGGGCACAGATGTCCTTTCGCTTCTCAGTCCCGAACACTTCTTAGCAACTCTAAAGGGGCAGCCAAGAGCTCGAGGTCGGAGGTCAAAGCAGCCCACGAACATACCGAGTATCTCTGATGCTCCCCACTCTTTTATTTCTTGTTTTTACTCTTTTTATTGTCCTCCCTGGTAGACACTCCTCACATTTTGTCTCAGTCTCTGTTTTCAAACTACACTGAAAAAAAGTATAACCAAGATTTTTGTTCTCTGTACTCAAAAGGCCTATTTCTCTCAAATGTTGTCGACAAATCTAAATCTGTCAACAACCACAGATCAGATGCAACCACAGCAGCCCATGACTTTCACATCCAGCGTCTTCATCTTCAAGCTCTTCCGACACCAGCAACCTAGACAGTTGTTGCTTTCGCTTTGAGATCAAAAGAACAAAAGACTGGTATTTTCCAAGTCAAATTTTGAAACAAAGGACCAACAAACAAACACTTCCCACTTAGATGGATGCAATCCACAAGAAATAGGATGTCCCACAGAGCCCCAACCTGCAAAGCAGCGGAAGAATAAACCTTTCAGTCCTACGCCGCATTCTAAAAGGAGAGACAAAAAAACAATTTAAGCATGCCGTTTATTTCTGTTCATTTTCGTCATCGAAATGTTCCGTCACCTATATTATACATGGGCCCGTGCACAACTGCATACGTCAATTTGAAATGAAATGTGGTACGAGGGAGACCGCTACCGTGGAAACATTTGACTATTTATTTCCAAGATGAGAATATTCTCAGTCATTTCATCTGCAACTCAAAAAAATGGTATTTGTGTGCTACAACTTCTTCCTCCAGGGAGACAAGAACCTGCGGCAAATACTCAATAACCACGTCAGTACAAGTGTCTCATTAAAGCTCGGATAGCTGGTTAAGATTTTGTTTCGAGTTTGCACCCGGTAGTCCAGTGGTTGCACGTCGGCTTCGACAGTGCAGAGGTACCGGGTTCGATCCCAACTCCGGACTGTGTGGAGTTTGCATGTTCTCCCCGGGCTTGCGTGGGCCCTCCGGATCCAAAAACATGCATGGCAGGCTCGTTGGGCACTCTAAATTGTCCCTAGGTATGAGTGTGAGCGTGGATGCGATGTTCATGCCTACTAACTGCTGGGATAGGCTTTGTTTCAGATATATAAAGTTTGCATTCTCGTTCAAAGGGGACCTAATCAAAGGACCTTCATTTTTTTGTGGTAAATGTTATGAGTTATGCCCTTCGTCAGACAACACAAATGTAGCCCTATTTTGAACTGACATGTGTGTCGTAGACAAACGTAGTGTCTCGTAACTGATTTTGAGTTGTCTTGCGTAGTAGTGTGACATGATTGATCGGGATGTTCAGCATTGACCAAAACCAAGACAGTGCTCTCCTACTTGTGACGAGAAACTGGACGTGGCGCACACACTCACAATGTATGTACAGTATTTAACCCTCATGCAGTATTTTTAAGCGGCTGCATGAAGGGTATTACGTCCCAAAAATGTCCCTCTTCCAATGTGCAACAACTTTTTTCACTTTTAATTTATTTTCACTTTCAACCCCTCAAAATGTTCAGTGGGAATTGAGAAGCCAAGACATAGATATACATCCTATGCAAAATTTCAGCTTTGTGGAGTTATTTTTGTCTGTTTTGTCTGTGGTGTCCATTTGTCCAACAGTCCAAAATCGTCCAAAGTGTCCGAAATGTCCAATTTTGGGATACTGCATGGGGGTTAAAAAGTGACTTGAAAAAAAAGGGAAATATTGGAATGTATAGGTTGCATTGCAACTGATGCTATGGTTGCTCACTGCAATACTAGTAGTTTATTCGCAAACATGGTGTCATTATACCAATTTGTTACCTTAAGTTCTTTTTGGAGAATAGACAGTCCATATGGCCCTTTTTTTTTTGCCTTTTCTGAACATATAAACAATGCATATGCACATCATGCCTCCGTTGACATCACTTGGAGAGCTGCTTGTCCCTCCTGCATGACAGACCTGCGCCGATGGACTGAATCTTGTAGGGTGTGGTCGATGGACTTGTAGTGTGACGATGATGGACTTGTCGTGTGACGTTTCGCCGAGTCCAAGACACAGAACGATATTTATCTGGTAGTCTGGCACCGCAACCGTTGTGAATGACGAAAAAAGTTGTGTAGTTTACATTTGATGTAGGTTTTTTCTGTTCATATTATCTAGTTTCAAGGCAACACATTTAGTTTTATGCTCAGTTTGAGTTAAAAAGACAATGCCTGAAAATTAAATGTTCAAATTTATGAGACGAAATGTTGTGTAACTTGGAGACTGCTGAATACTGTACACTTAAGTGAGGGGTTACTCATGGTATGACAAATAGGTTCAGGGTTACACGGGGCACAAAGGGGTTGGGAACCACTGTTCTTATGTCTTGATGTGTCATGATTTGTCTCAAATTATATTAAGCACAATTGTGTATTAAACATGAGTTCTTACACAAAAAGCTGTGAGGCTTAAAATCAATGTGAAGAAGAGATTAAATAAAATATGATGTTGGGAAAATTGGTCGTTAAAACCAATAATTAATTTTGATGGATCTGGAATCAATGCTGTGTGATCAGGAGACAACTGAAAACAATGACCCCCAACAGGTGGCGGGGTGGGAGGAAGCGCCTAAAGAGATGACAACCTCTTCGTGTGCTTTCTCTGCATTTTTGCTCTCACTGCATTTGCACGCGATGGAACTAAATGAGCAAGTCGCCACATCCATGACACTTGCTGTTACCTGACTGCAAAGAGAAAATGAACCTGTACAAACTGGCTCACTCAAGAATCTCATACACTTATTTTGCAGGCAAGACTTTTTGCGTGAACCTTGGTTTTTCTGAGTCCCACTCTGTCTCTGCCCCACCAACGTATGGTGTTCCACAGGGTTCAGGTTTGTGGCCCCAACTGTTTCCATTGTATTTGCTTCCCCTGGGTTCTTTCTTAAGAAAGCATGCTATTTCATTCCACTGCTCTGTGAATGGCAGTCAGATCTATGTTCCATGAAGCTAAAAGGATGCTTTCATTTTAAAGCTTAAAGTCAAAGCCAGAATGGCACTAAAGTTATTCAACTAAAACAAACCAAAAAAAAAAAGTTTTGGTATTTGGTCCGAGTGGCCTTTCTACACCCCACCCTGTTGACTTCCCCCCCATGGCGTCTCAACCCAACAGTCTCCAATTTAGGAAAGCCCAGAATTCCCTTTCTCCAGTCAGTTCGTCCACCTCTTTTGGGGATACCAAGATATTCCCAGGCATACCATGAGACTTTGTCTCTCCAGCGTTCCCTGGGTCATACTTGGGACTTAATCCCCGTGGGACACACCTGGAACTCCTCATGATGGAGGTGTCCAGGAGGCATCCTGAGCAAAAGCTGTTGCCATTTCATCTAGCTTTAATCAAAGCGGAGAAGGAGCGACTCCAGTCTCCCGAATTACCAACCTTCGCAGGCCCGGCCGCCGGGCACTTGCATCGACCCCCACCTCCAGGCCTGACTCCATAAGTGGCCCTGGTGTCCCACGTCCTGCCGAGGGAAAACAAGGTGCAATTAGTTTTCTCATTATTCGAAGTTGTTGAACCGTACTTTGTCAGGTCCCTCAACTATCACCTGTTTGCCATGGGTGGCCCTGCTAGCCGCAGACAACTTAACTCCTAGGATCACCGGGACACACATTCATTCAATATAATTGCCCTGTATGCAGAGAATGCAAAAAAATAAGTCACCATGAAGTCATCTTATTTCTTTTTTTATCATAATTTTACATAATATTTTTAGTAAATTTTGTGGCATCTTGAATGAATGTTTATTTTGGTTGTTGCCACTTACAATTTGTCTTGTGCAAAATGTGTAAAGGGTCACTTTTATGTTTTGTTTTTTGTTGTTTTCAATAATAATATAATTTGTGCTTATGACGTTTTAGGCGTATGTCACTGTAATTGTTTAACATAGACACAGCATATTTCAGCAACATTTGTGTAATAGTGATGACTGAACTGGATTCCTAACATAACTATATAGTTCACTGCCTCTCCTGTCCACATTCTTTTGACTGTGGCTGAAGTGTACAATCTGCATATGACGGAGGGTGACTGATGGAGAATCTGCACATTAACATGCCGAGGCCACGGGAGACTTGGCACTCAAAGCATTAATGGATTGACTGTTTCAGAGAAAAGGAGTCCTGATGTGATTGCAATGTGTGCCAAGGGAATTGTTCCACTAAAGCTGACCGTGCAGACTTTGTAGATGCCCTTGTACCGCATTTATATGTGTTTCCGAGATAAATCGCTTGGCCTTTACAATGAAATTGAGTAGAGGTCTCCCATGCTGACATATGCAGTCATCATCTACGACACAGCCCCTTCCTCTTGTAGCAGTCAAATTTCTCATCATTTATCACTCATGCACACAGTGAAACTACTCAGCGGTTACCATACAGAGTGGACTGCATCTACCCATGTGCCCTGAAGAAAGACAAAGGGTAGAGGAAGGAACAGTGTGGGCGAGGGAGGTGAGTGCACAATCGCATCTCCTGTACGTGTACAAAGGACAAAGAAATGTGAGACAAAAGTCGCGAGAGAAAATAATGTGCTGACGACTGCCGTCAGACAACAACATAGAATGGTGTTGCCGGCAGCAACAGATGTCGTCAGGTGAAAAGCAAAAAGTAAAATTGGAGGGTCTGTGCTGAATTCGTTAAGTTTGGGTTTTAGGAAGTAAAAACTATTGTACTATTTTCTTTTTCAAGAAAATAGTACAAACAACCTACATCAATCAGAGTTAAGGTGATAAATCCTAAACATTAATTAAATATATTAATTCAGTTGATAAATAGAGAAAGGTACTGCAATATCCATTATGAATACAAGAAAATTGACATAAGAGTACCAGGGTGTGCAAGTATAAAATCCAGATACAAACCAAAAGTAGTCAAAATATCACGGTCTATGGTAAAAGCATGAGCTTTTATGGAGACTTCTTCTTTCTTTCTTTCTTCCTTTCTTTTCTGATTGATATAAAAAATAATCTATTTATATATAAACACATAACTTGGGGTAGGACTAGATACGTTTTTTACTTCTTCCTACTCCTTTGAACATATACTTGTGTTGTATGATGACTGATTTCTCTTTTCCTTTTAAAATTTTACTTACCTTACTTTCTGTCAATTTATTACTGAGTATGTTTTATGTTCAATAAACAATAAACAAACAAACAAACAAAAATGGGAAAGGGATGTGCAGGGGGTCCGTGTTTTACAACGGAGTGCTCTTCTTACAACACTGAGGTAACCTGAATTTGTACATAAGTCTGAACAAAGAGAAGTTATGTCACAATCACAGGAAGTATTTGTATAAAAGACACTGAGGCCAAACAAAACAAATAATCAGATGAATA
>CM031696.1:5058654-5073654 GCA_018466805.1 Hippocampus abdominalis
CCCCGTGCAATCAGTCATCCATTGCTGCCTTTCGCTGCATACTGTACCAACACACAATAAGGCTGTCAGAAAGACGTTCTTTTTCTCTTTGTGCAAAATGTGTCTTTGTCACAGCACTTAATACCCTGGAGCTTCTTCTTCTGTTTGCATCATCTCTCAAAGCTTTGAGGATCTGTTTGGACATGTGTGTCCAGAAACTACTGCATCCAATCAATATCGAAGGATTTGTCAATATTCCCCTGAGAGGCCGCTCGATGTCCTTCTGCTCCCATGCAGTCTTGTCTGTTAACTTAACCCTTCCTGTAACTAGTAGATGCTCCCAGAGAGCTCGAACATGAATCAATCCTATGTTGGCATTGATTTTTAGATTTGGTTTGTAATTTGGTTAAGAACAATAGAATACCAATGGCCAAAGCCTGCTACAGCAAGGTTTTTCAAATGAGGGTGAGAGAATTTACAACTAAGGCAGAGAATCTGTCAGAACTGATCATTGCGCAATGATTCAAATGAAATATAATTCTCATTTTAGCCTGAAATGATCCACATTTAAATTCAATTAAAAACAACTCAATTCTGAATGACACCTTCAGAAACATTTTGTTGGCGTTGATACTTTGGGCTAAGGTAATCCGTCCACCCATCTATTCTATCCGGGTTCGGGTCGCGAGGGAAACAGCTTTAGCAGGGAAGCCCAGACTTCCCTCTCCCCCAGCCACTTCTTCTAGCTCATCCCGGGGGATCCCGAGGCATTCCCATGCCATCTGGGAGACATAATCTCACCAGCATGTCCTGGGTCGTTTCCGGGGCCTCCTGCCGGTAGGACATGCCCGGAACACCTCACCAGGGAGCCGTTTAGGAGGCATCCTAATCAGATGCCCGAGCCACCTCATCTGGCTCATCTCGATATGGAGGGAAAGCGGCTCAACTCTGAGCCCCTCCCGGATGACCGAGCTTCTCACCTTATCTCTGAGGGAGAGACCAGACACCCTGCAGAGGAAAATCATTTCAGCTGCTCATGATCCATAGCTTGCGACCATTGGTGAGGGTGGGAATGTAGATCAACCGGTAAATCGAGAACTTCGCCTTTTGGCTCACCCCCTTCTTCACCATGACAGACCAATTTAAAGTCCTCATCACAGTCAACACTCCACCTATCTGGCTGTCGATCTCCAGCTCCATCCTGCCCTCTCTCGTGAACAAGAGCCCGATATACATTAACTCCTCCACTTGGGGTAAGATCTCATCCCCAACCGGGAGAGGTGCTGATTTTCATCTCAACCGCTTCACACTCAGCTGCGAAATGCTCTAATCAGAGTTTGAGATCATCTCATCAACAGTGCCACATCATCTGTAAAAAGCAGAGCTGCAATACTGATACCACAAAACCAGACCCACTCAGCGCCTCGGCTTCGCCTCGAAATTCTGTCAATAAAGGTTATGAACAGAATCGTGACAAAGGGCAGCCTTAACGGAGTCCAACCCTCACTGGAAAGAAATCTGATTACTGCCAACAATGCGAACCAAACTCTAACATCGGGTTAAGGTTATTTGCTGCTTTATTTGATGATAGTGTTATGTTCAATTTTGTGGACATGTAACTGAGTACTTTGCATTCCAATCCAGTTGACAAGGTGGCTTTGGACAATATGTGCACATTTGGCAGTTTGGTTGAATTGTTTGCACCAATAAAATTCCAATAAACCAATAAGCAAAAAAATTAAGTTCCAATTACAGCACATTTGACAATAAAGTTGTACTTGATACTTGATACTTGATAAAAGCTTCAGGTACTTATTTTCAATGCCAAACTACATTTGTATTTTAACTAAAACATAGTTTTAAGATTTACATTTCTTTTTATTAAATTTTTTTACGCAATTATATGCCCCTGCAGCATTTTTTACAATATATGTGAAATATGCTGTCTTTCAGGCAAACGGTAAAGGCACCCAGTAGCAAAATTATGTATAAAATTAAGGGAAAAACCCCCACAATAGAATATCAATCAATCCATCCATCAGTTGTCATCCATTTGAGCAGCAGTTTTTGCAGGGAAGCCCAGACTTCCCGCACCCCAGTTACCATATCTGGGCCGCTTATATGCGGGATCTTGTGACTATATGTCTGTTTTCGGCAACTCCGGTCCTCAAAAGCCGCTGCCCTGCCAGTTTCCCTCCTCCAACCACCTGATTCAAATGATCATGATCGTTATCAGCCTTCTACAGAGCTTGCTTCTTCACAATGACGACTGATACAGAATCTCTGCAGACATTGCGCTCATTTGCTTGTCGATCTCCCTCTCCATTCTTCCATCACTCATGAACAAGACCACATGATGGTAGAACCGCTTTTTGGGGTAGTATCTCATTCCTGACCCAGAGACTGCACTCCAATCCACCATGGCCTCAGATTCGAAGGTACCCATTCTCATCCCACCAACTTCAAACTCGACTGCACACCTCTCCGGCGAGAGTTGAAGATCGCGGCTTGACGGAGCCAACAGCACCACATCATCTGCAAAAAGCAAAGACAAAATACTGAGGCCGCCAAACCGGACCCCTTCAGCACCTCAGTTGCACCGCTAAAAGCTTAGGAAGAGAATCAGTGACAAAGTGCAGCCTTGGCAAAGTCCAACACCAATCGGAAAATGAATACACGGTAAAAAAAACAAACATACAAGCTAAAGCTCTCTAAAATGTATAGTTGCTTGGATTCTCTTTCGGGGTGCTTCAGCACTCTTAAAAATATGCTGGACTCGCCAATGTTCTGGAACCTGGCATTCAACACTGCATGAGAACAAAATGGAGGAAGAGGAGGGAGGAAGCGGCAAGGTGTCATGTACGCCGCAAATCGTCAAGGGGCGCAATTCTCACTAAAACTCAAGTAAGTAAGTACCTGTCAGGTATCAAACCATTTTGGGGGTGGTTGGTGTTGAAGAAGGATTTTTTTTTTTTTATCTATTCAAATATTTATGAAAGAAGACAAAAATGGTCTCCAGCAAAAAGGGACATGTTCTTATCCAGATCAAAACCTCAGGCTTAAGACCACTACTGCGTATGTGCACACAATGGCTGTTTTACCATGAAAGAGTGTTTCTTTGATGTTTCCATTTCAGTCTATATTAGAGTGTTACTTGTCTGTATGCCGGTTTTTTGTATCTAAAGCAGAAAATGTGAAAGTCAGTCATGGTCATTTTGTGCAAATGCCATTTATTCATTCATGTGAGCTGCACTAAAGTATTTGTTCATCCCTTCATATCAGATACAATCTCATTGAAGGTCCGTCACCTTTATTCAATTATCATAACACTCCCTTATAATTCACGTACGTGTCTTGAATAATTCATCATGCATAATATTGGCAACCTCGTTGAAATGGTGATGGAAAAAAGAAATTCAAAGCCTTCTCGTCATCCGGCCATTAACGCTCTGCATGCATAATTCCATATGCTTCCATACGTAACAAAAATGAAACACTGCACATGCAGAACTCCAAGGCAATTATTGAATCGGCGAATGAATACATTGAGTTTAGTAAAGGGAAATTATTCTGGGTGGTAAATGTGTTACCATTTGAGATAAAGATAAAGATTCTTTTGGGAAAGGCAAATGTACATATGATGATTGTTCCATGTTTGCTTTGTTTAAAATATATGCTCCAAAGAGAATCTTTAAAGCAGTGATTCTCAAAATAAGGTCCCTCCGGGGGTCCACGAGCCATTGTTTGAGGTCCGCAAAAAATTGCAATAATTGATCACGTTTTATCACTTTAAAAAAAAATGCATATCGCCATATGGAGACCGGCACGCTGATAAAACAAATAAAGTATTCTTCCCATCCCTACTGCAGCTTTGAGTCAGTTCAAAGCTCTGATAATTGTGATGTAGAATCAAGTTAAGTCAAGTTTTATTGTCAAATATGTGCAACATATGTGCACATACAGCACAGATGAAATGTATTTCCTCTCAATCATACTGCAAACATGCAGTGCATTGAAACACACACAGCTAAAAATAAGCGCAGCAAAACTGAAGTGCATAAAAAGACATAAAGACATACATTTATTAATACAAACAAATAAAACAATAAATCGCAATCAACAGACACCCAAGGGCACGTGTGATTATTGCGGCTTAAAGTTAGCTAGTGCATAGTGATGTATTAAAGATGTAATCCATATTGACAGGAAAGACGTAAAACCCTTTTCTTCTTATCCCAAGAATTTTCAGGTAGTCCTATTTTTATATTTATTTATTTGAGAATACCAGGCACCTTTTCCTTGGCCTACTTGTTGAAAGAGGAAGATTTTATCTATTTGCGGTGTTGCATGTTGTGTACAGTATTGATGTATTCAGGTCAGTCATTTGTGGTCAAAGCCAGAAAGGTATACGCAGTATTCTTTGCTCATCACTTAATTTTCTGTAAAACATACATAAAAAAAAATAATAATAAAAACATTATAATGACGATAACCATAAAACAAAATAATGGTTAGCCTCCAGATTGAAAAACAGCTTGCTAATATGACTCGCATGGTGAATAGCGTCAAAAGGAGAAACCCCTGCATGAAAGGGAGAAAAGAGAGACGCACACAATGTTGACGGTTCAGAGGGAAGCGAGGCAATCACGTTGTTATTGTCTGAAGAAGGTCTGTTGAAGGTCAAAGCATGGCTGAGCAACCGATCCCTCCCTCTTTTCCTCCCCCCCCCTCTAAGTAATAATGTCATTCAGGCTTGTGTCCCTGTTGACGGACGAGAACAGCCCCCTCCTCTCTACACCATCAGCCCGTGAGTGAGCAGAAACCACCTGGATCAATTCGCCCTCCTCAGCCCTTCATCTGAAGCACGCATGCTGGCACTAATCAAGCAGATTCCGATTTGTATGATGAGGTATCACACAGAGTGCCATCAATCCAATAAAATGACTCATTCTAACTTCCATGTGAGGAAAATGAAAGTGCAGCATTATTTTAACCATGTGTCAGGGATATCACTCAATATATTCTGCTTCAATAGTGCGCCTGAGACCAATTAGATGGTCACTGTCACAGCACATCATTCACTTAGCATGTTTCGGGAAGATCTGATCTTTAACTCTCAGAAGACATCAATTAAAAGACAAAATCATTTATTTGGAAATGAATTCATCAAAAAAGCAATCATTATTTTGTCTTGAGTGCCGTTAGTGTTCTTCAATGTGCAGTTTAAAATGTAGAAGACTTGAGGGGAAAAAAAATATTTCTTTTCCAGATGGTGTCTCTTGACAATTAAAGGTCATCCATCAGTCTGTGAAGCAGTATAAAAGGATGTGACATACCAGAGCCAGTGACGGCTGAGGATCCATCATGATTAAATGATGGCTAAATTCCTGGGAATATAACCTTGTCATAAAATCAATTGACCAAGACCTTAGAGGGACAGGAATTGACCAAACAACTTTTAGCTGCTGATTTGCAAAAACCCTTCCAAAAATCAATGGCAAAAATAGTAAATGACGAAATAAAGGGAGGGACACTTACAAATTAGTGATGCTCTAAATTTCCTCCATGGCCTTTAATGGCAGATCATTTAGCATCCTCATTAAATAATTACAGCAGGGCACATTCCCCTCGAGTGATAGACACATTTAACGCGAATGGTACTCTGTGGGGGGCTCATCCCAAATTTGAGCTCTATGTACACCTCTCACAAGCAAATCATGTATTGTCATCCTTTATGTTTGATAAGCCAGAAAATGCCAATGTTTTTGACATCTGTAATTTGGTTCTTTTATCTGGAACATAATGAATTATGTTACCGTCGGTAAAATGTCCTGGGCCTCTTTATTTTATTTTTTTTGTTTTCAAGGTCAAAACCCATTTTGGTGACAGCTTGCCCTGCTGTCATTGAGTGGACTACCTGTTGTTGAAAGTCATCAAAAAGCAGTGAAGTTGGAAAGCAGCACACCTACGGCATTGCCTCTTTCTGCTCCTTAAATATGCAAACATGCAGCGAAAATGCAAGTGATCCATCCATTTTATGTAGCGCTTTATCAATAGTGTCATAGATTAACTGAAGGACGGTCAATAGCTGCGCGATCGAGGTCTGGCACGTGAGGATTTGCATATTCATGGGGGGTTTTTAAAAAATATATTTTTCAATATTTTGGGTAGGGGGTGTTCATCTTTGTGATTTTTGCCCCTATTTTCTTCCAGTTTGTGTAGAAAACATACACCGAATGTCTCTCAGGATTTTTAAAAAGAATTTAATTTAATTCCTGAAAAGTAGCAATTTTGGAACTGTGACGATTCTGCCTGTTAAAGTGGATGAATGCATTTCAAGTACAGTCATCCATACATATTAAGTGCAGAATAATATTGTGTTTTGTCAATTGTGATCCACTTATTTACATTTCACTAATAGATGGTATTTGGATTTTCAACATGAGCCAAGTGGATGTGCTGTCAGAGGAGAGAGAGACAGTCCAAAATTGATGGTAAAAGTTCAAACGCAGACTTTTAACATTTTCCCACGACAGTTTCCCTTTCCTTCCTCCATCTCTTAATTCACTGCCACTGATAGCAATTTATGCCAAAGATGCATGCATGTTAAAGTCGGGGGATTGGCAGTGAATGAGTTTGAAAGCAAAAGAAAAAAATTACGAGTGAATCTGTCTCTTTGGGGGGAAATGGGAATGGCAATGTGACACACTTCTATCAACAAGATACAATGAGCAGAAAGTGGGGTCAGTCGGGACAGAATTTCTTTTGGGAAGATGCTCGTGCTGTATTCAGGTCGAACTTGTGCCTGCAGTCCAGCAGGAACATCAGATCAGCGGCTGGCTGATCTATAGGCTGAATGAGGAAATGAAATCCTTTGAAAGTAATCTCCAAGATAATAGACTTCCATTCTATCCAGTGGTGGATCAATGCTGGGTTGGGCAGAGTAGAGCAGAAAGGAGACATCTACTTGAGAAGGGTCACTTGCTTATCAATTATCTCTACTTGGCGTCGGGCAGTGCAACAGTTTTAATCGCTGTCCATCAAACACAGCCAACACAAATTGAAAAACGTATAAAAGAGGGTTGTCGGCCCCCGTGTGAAAGTTAATTATCTACACTGAGAGACGGAGAGATCTTCTATAGGACTCTTCAGGGGTCTCGTCCCTCGTGAGGAATTTCTCAAAGACCTAAAGAGGGGTCGAAGGGAAGCTGTACTGGTGAGAGAGAGAGAGAGAGAGAGAGAGAGAGAGAGAGAGAGAGAGAGAGAGAGAGAGAGAGAGAGAGAGAGACAGAGACAGAGAAAGATTGAGAGATAAATAATGCGGGTCAAGGGGTGTCAGAGCCGAAACACAACAAGGCATTCACAGGGGGCAGACACTTCCACAATGCTGGAGTGAAAAGAGAAGAGGATTTTATTTCACCAGGGACTGTTCCAATGTTGTGGAAATGTCCGTTTTAAAATGGTGAATTGAAGGTTTAGTGTATCCATTGGTGGGGGCCTTTTCGGGCCCGCTCACACACACACTTAAACTAAGCAGGCCTGTGTGTGTATGTGTGAGGGTCAAAACAAGGAACATTGTGTCAGTCTAAGTGCTCGGACATCTGTTGGTCTCCGTTTTGCACACTGCCCATTCTCAACTGAAAGCTGCTCTTTCAAATTAGCAACAAAATGTTCCTCTTGAATGGATCCCAATCCGTATTGCAAAGACAAAGTGTGAATAACTGGAGAAACACAAGCAGGAACTGCTGCAATCTCATGAGATGCGAAAGCAGTGCGTGACACAGACAGAGGTCAGAGGGTGAACGGTCCAAAGAGTGTAACAAGCAGGGAGGGGAAGTGTTCCCATGGCTACTGGCTGTTTTCTGTTAGTTTCTCCCACCCGCACTGTCATGATGGTTTGAAGAGGAGTTCTGACTGGATCTCGTGTGGTTTTTTTGGAATACTATGATCTGGTCCAGATTGGCTTTTTCTCTTGTTCTGCTCAGGCTGTGACATACGCACTGCATAGCTAACAGCCAAGAGCGGGTACAGAAAGACATGCTAGGAGGAGTTTGTATCCAGTGGGACAAGAAAGCTGAAACAAAGATGGCAGCATGCCCAATGTTGAGCGTGTTCAAACATCACAGCGTTCATTTGGCTAAAGTAACTCCAGTGCAATTGTAATCCACTTACCGTGTGTGTGTGTGTGTGTGTGTGTGTGTGTGTGTGTGTGTGTGTGTGTGTGTGTGTGTGTGTGTGTGTGTGTGAGAGAGACACACATTGCCTCTCTTTATACTTTGTGTAGACCTAAATGAATTCAGGCTGCAAGCTAATAACGGTTATGTAAGAGCATCTGCATGCTTCTTTTTTTTCTTCCCCATTGAAGGTTCTCGGGTTGGGTCGCCATCCAAATTGATCCAGAATCATGGACTGGTACTGAGATTCGTCATACCCCAAAAACCTGACCGTTGCAGTGTCCTTTGAACGCCTGGCGCCATCGAATGCTCTCTGACAAAATAGGGAAAGGAGGGGGAAAAAACGTTCCCCGATGTATAACTCCTGTCTAACCAGCGTTTGGACTAACTTTTCAAAACTGTATCACGCTACCAATGAGAGCAAGGTGTTCTCAACTCTATTTTACTCAAGAACGATTCCATTTTCTGCTCGTCTAGATCACTGCTTCACCTACTCGTAACTACCGTATTGGCCCGAATATAAGACGACCCTGATTATAAGACGACCCCCTCTTTTTCCAAGACTCAAGTTTGAAAAAAGACTTTTTGAACACCAAATTATTTTTTATACAGAAAATAATGACAGTACATCTGAAACAAATGATTATAACAATATATTTGAGTGAAAAAGCATGTTATTTGGCCTTATTCAAATCTTAATATGTGAACAATTAAATATGTAAACTAAAGTGCAATCACATTCGTAAATGAATGGCTTTTGGTTTTTGAAATGTAAATTGCATCATAACTTCTCAGCTGCCGGTTAACCTGGCCGATCTTCGACCCACTTTTCTCCAGATTGTCGCTACGTTTCTCCATTTTCTGTTATCTCTTCTATTATTTTCTTGTCTTTTCTTTCTTACCGCTATTTTTTTTTTCTTCTTCGTGACAGGGGTTCACTTTGGCCTGGGGAGTCAAGTTCAGAATTCGCTTCAATGATATCTGGCACCATCTAGCGTCGTGAATGGGTATAATGTCTAGACCCCGAATATAAGACGACCCCCACTTTTTCAGTCTTATTTCAATGCAAAAAACACCGTCTTATATTCGGGCCAATACGGTATGTCACGGAGCTTGGCAAAAAAGGAAGTAATAACGCAAAAGCCCGCCTACACTGACCTCTCAACCACAGGCTGAATGTAACCGACAGTGATCCTGAGTGGTCAACGAAACAATGCCTTCAAGTGCACGAAATGCGATTTTTATCAAACAAATTGAATTATTTGTGTCTCTTTTTTTCCCCACTTGTTTTAAATGTAGGTTTTATTTCTTTGCGAACATAGATTTGAATCTGGGTTACACCATTTTTCTGCTTAAGTGTCCGCCAAACAAAAAGCAGCTCAAGACTGCTTGCATTTGCAAAGAACTCAGGTTTGGTTTGGAATTGCACTTGTAGGTTTGTGTGTAGATCCACGTATTTGGCACATAAAATGGCCACATATTCCTCCCCTCCACATCTTGAGAAATTCACTCAACAATTAACATGTGCCAGTCAAGCTGGTGATGATAGCGAACACCAATTTGTGCATCCAATATCATTGCATGTCTGCTTTCGTTACTGACATGATAATGTTTCTGTCGTCCGTATGCCGCTTGATAACGCTGCATTGTCACCGGGCCCGGCTGCCTAGTCATTAACTTTGTGTAAATTAGCTCAATTATAAATGAATGAATAAGACAAATTAATTCGTCTGTCATCCAGCAGAACAACGTTTAACAGACTATATGTCACTGTCATAGATAAATAAACAAAGTGACATTATTTGCTGTAAATAATTTTCTGAGTAAAATTGGTTCATTTACCCGGCACAGCGAATGACCTCTCATGGCATCATTTATGGCTGCAACAACTGAATCTGACCGGCTTCAAGTCTTGGACTTTCAATCTTGTTTAATGAACACTTTCTAATTAATGTTTTTACTTTCGCCCGTCCTGAGCTAGTCCAAGAATGAAATTTCTCCCAGTAGGCTGTCCACTGTCGTAACCGCTGTCCCTGAAAGGGTTAAAACCACAAGAAGACAAGAAAATGGCCGATCAATGCATCTAAATGTTCGGAACATCCTTTTTAACAACAGCGTGAATTGCAAGTCAAACCACCAATCCACAAGCCTTTAAGAAGACGTTTTCATTTCTCTACCATTTTTACATCAACAGCGGTCCCGGGGGGCTGTTTGAATGAGTGCCACCCAGCTCGCGTTCAGCCTGGAATGCTCCATGTGACACAGTGAAATTCATCATCATAGCCTCTGACCAATTGGGCGTAAATGCTGCCTGCCAGCTGCTCCTCTCTTCAGGCACCTCTCGTCTATCTAGCCTCGGAGCACTGCAGGTCTCATGCAGCTCAACCTTCACCTTGCAAGTTCGCACGCTGACAGCCTGCTCCCACACTTCACTTTATGGCCGTGCGGTAACAAGCTGCAAGCAAAATATTGGCTCACCTCAGTCACCGAGATATCTTTCTCCTCCGTCATGACCTTTACCAGTAATGCTTCGCCACAAATACGTTTCCTTTTGACCAGAAAGATGCCTTTTTTTTTTCCATTTACTGTCATCCTTCACTCCACTCATCCATATCCACATACCCTCAAAATAGTGAAGAGGTTCTTCACACAAGAACACAACATTTTCCGCATTTGTTCTTCTTTGCAATGCATCAGACAGCAGCAGATTGTATTTTCCCACTTTAACAACGTTTTTACTACAGACTATACCAGAGGAGGATTTGCCATTATTTTATTTATTTATTTTTATGACAAGGCTCTGGACTTCCGTTAAATGGCAGCATTTTGTTTTTCAGGTATTTTTTGTTGCTGTCAATCCTCTGATCCATTCTAGTAAAAATGAATGCAAATGTACTTACTTTACAAGTCGATTTACAATGGTTGCCCATACATTTTCGGCCTGTGCCCCTAAAATTTCAGGTTCAGAGCCTCTGTGTTGCTAGTAAAAAAAAAAAAAAAAGGTTGTCTGGAGCTGGCATATTATTGTACTGCTTGGGCAATATATTTACCACACTGGCATGCTTTGCCAGTGCATAATACACTTCTTTAACTACTTCCCTCTCCACTTTGGGACACACGTTTCAGCAAGTTTTACCAATCATTACAGTGTTAGTGAGCAGAAGTACCCAAACAGAACCCACACGATCACATGGAGAAGGATTCACCTTTTTAACGGCCAAGTGTCCCTCTAGCCACACAGCATTCCAGCATGAGAGCTCATCTTTGACTTGGCAGTAGGCAGCTCGCTCTGATGGCACCGTTGCAGGCCAGCCTTCCCGAATGAAAGGAGTCAGTAGGGTTCTTGTGCAAATGCCATCTGAAGCACCTACAAGCAAGACAACAGCTTGGAGGGTATATGCACCATGAGGACCCTGCCTGTTCTAAGATGTCCTGGTCGGCGTCCAGGACATCAGAGCTAACGGTCTTTCTTTCCTTCTTTAGTCCTCTTGCAGTTCATGGCGCGTAGAGCCAACCATAGCAACCGGGTCTCTCCATCTGGGTCTGTTGTGGGTAAGGTGTTGACCTTGTTCCAGGGTCACATTGCAGGCCCCAAGGTCCAGGGCTATTAGGTCCAGCCAGCGAGTGCGGGAGGCACCTCTGAGTCATCTCCAGCCAGCTTGCTGGGGGTTGAAGGCCAAAATGGTGCTGGTTGGGTGTTTCTGGGGTAGGCGGATGACATGGCCATCCGCCTACCGTCATCCGCCTCCCGTCTCGCCGCATTGCTGCGAGACGGGAGGCTGGTGACTGTTTGGTTTTGTCTCGTAGAGCTTGATTTGTGATGTGCTCGGTCCACGAGATACTGTACCTTCAAACCTCCTGAGGGCTGTTAAGGTATTATTCCTTTCTGTTAGTTGGATTTGAAAGAAACAAAGAATGTAGAATGTTGTTGGAGGTATTTCCTGCTCACTGTGTTTACAATCACCTTTAGTGTCCCTCGACCCCCGCCACTTTTAGGGCCCCCCTCCATAGGACATGTTTAACATCAAAAGAGGAACTGTTATCTCAAGTATCTGTGTTCCTGCCATCACACCAAATGGTGGGTAGTGGTGGTCTGGTCTCACCTCACCTCACCACTCCCAAATTCTTCCAGCCACACCGGGTCAGATGACATGTTACTTTCTTTGTTTCCGGGATTTGCATGAGAGGCGTACCTCCCCGCCTCTCATTAACATATTGTCTCTATATAATCTCAAGAATGTGTTTGTTTTACGCTTCTTGTTTGAAATCTGGAACCCTCAGGAGCCCAAATCGATTCGTAAACTGCAGAAAACTAAATTAAAAGCTTTGAAGAAAACTGTTCATCGGCTGCCTATATTTGGATTACTAACATTCTCCTCGTCCGAAATTCAACAAACACGCAGGGAAGAGGAGGCCGCTCTTCCCCCAACAGGGCCCTGGAGTCAAAGCCATCAAGCCTGGCCGCTAGCTAACGGTGGCTCAGGAAAATGAGTTCGCCACCATGTTACCTCTGCCACACACGTGCATGGTGATCCATCAGAAGTATAAAGCGATGGGTCACCATGGGTCTACATTGGAGTATAGCGGGCTCAGGCTGCGAGCAGTCATGCAAAACCCCACAAACCCAATGGCAGGCACTGCGAAAATGTACTTCTCCCAGATTGGTTCATTGTGAGGTTGTGCTGTCCAGTACATCGAATAACCTGTTGATGCATTAATTTTGTCGGATGCTTGCCACCCAGTGGGCCCCAGAGTGGATCAAGAGGAGTGGAGTGAGGCTAAAGATCATGCGTTTGTAGTGAAAGGTTACAAGGCTGTGATGGTTCAACAATGCTGGTGCATTGGCAAAGGTCCAATTTGGAGAATACAACAGAGACATACAATTGACCAGTAATCTCTCATTTGTAGTAGATCACTATTTTGTTCGCCATCCTGAACTCTGAGATTTGATGTTTGAGATGCATCAGTCTGCTTGATGACGGCAGCATCACGGAGCCTTTGCAGCTCAGTCGTCGTATTGTCATGCAGAGTGAGGGGCAGCTGGCAAAGATGCTGGAAAATGGTGGCCAGCTGGGTCGTTAAATGTGTGGTGGTGGAAGGCAGTTAGACAGCCCAAACCCATGAAGAGTGACGGCCAGCGATGCTGCCAGTGTGTGGACGCCGTGAAGGTGGTGGAACTAGTGGCGGCTAGTGGGGTATTCGCTGGGATGTAACATCATATGGCAGACATTCTACTATCTGTTAAATATTCGTTGTAGTACTTTTGCAAACGTAACCTGAGGGAATAAAACTGCACCTCTTGTATGCTTTATCTCAATATTTTAATTAGAAGATAACATTTTCCTAGTTGGGGGTCGGCAACTCGCGGCTCCAGAGCGGCATGCGGCTCTTTAATGACATCTCGTGGCTCCCTGGAGCTTAATAAAAAATGTTTGAAAATGGAAAAAGATTTTGATAGTTGGCTAATATAGCTCAAATAGATAGAGATACATGTTGCAGCTCCGAAAAAGGAGAGCTGTGGTGTTGGTTTTTTAAAACGTACACTTTATTTTTGCTTTTAACAGTCTCGACAAACACAGACACGTCTGGGTCCGACTCCGTGCCTTCTCTCTTCTCGTTCGACTCGAGAGGCGTTCAAAGACAGCCTCAGAAAAACGGAAATTAATGAACACTTCACTGACACTAAGAAAGGCGAAAATAATGCACCAAAACAAAAATCAAGCGGGGAAATTACAAAATAAATTCTATGGGGGCATTTGTGAACACACAACAAAGGAATGAATAATGTCAACAATTCTGAGACAGTCCAGTCCCCTACATACATACAGCATGGGTTTCCTTCATTGTAAGTTTTATAGAAGGCTTTTATTTTTTTGCGGCTCCAGACATATTTGTTTTTTTGTCCTATATGGCTCTTTCAACATTTTGGGTTGCCGACCCCTTGAATGGTGGTCAATATTGAAATACTTTAATGTGCTTGCTAAAATGGAAACAGGGCAGCACAACTGAGAAAGGCTGTTCATCTTTTCAAAGCGCCGGCATCTCTGTCAGGTGGCTGCGAAGCCCGGTGTGCCCTTTTCAACCACTCAACGTCACGGCTCCGCTTTCAGAAGCCAAGAAGAAGCTAGTATGTCTGCGCGCACTTAGCTGAATGGCATCTGAGACTAAAAGGTTCAGGGAGCTGTTATAAGCTTGCTTTAATACAACCAGTGTAACCAAAACACGTTTGAATGCAAGTTTGAGTTTTCTTTCTCAAAACCATAGGTCCACTTTAACGCTGAGCATTTATAATTCCTAATTATTATTTGTTTTCTCAAAGTCAATGTGGTAGTCTATAAAGGCAAAAATGTATAAAACAGTCCTTGTCACTTCTGGACCCAATTATGTACAGTATGTGTCTTGTGATTGATGACCTGTCCAGGATGTTTCCCATGCCTCACCCAAAAGCAGCTGGGATAGCATGGAGCCCTCCAGCGATCGGAAACAGTGTAGGTTTCTCAGAAATTATATATAGCTTCGCTTATTTTATTTTTTTCCAATCGCACATATCTGTCTCTTTGTTCAATTCTAGTAACTTTGTAAAGCCACTGTATAATAACCATCTAGTAGGGTATCCAATGTATGCCCTTGTTTTGTTTTCATGTTTTATCGATTCTCATTAAAAAAAAAAAGGGTCTCCGGGTCTCAATCTTAATTATATTGTCTGCACATTTTATACTATTATTTCCGATAGGACAACCTTTATTTCACTTTGTGAGGTCTCCTTATCATGAGTTATCTTGTAATGGTGACCCACTGTTGGCACTCAGCCATACTGAAAGTAAACTGAAGACGAAAGACGAATGAT